>PVLD010013569.1:0-55587 GCA_004027595.1 Dinomys branickii | reverse complement strand
CGCTGGCTGCGGGGGTGGGGTTCTGAGCGGGATCCCGGAGCGCTGCCCGGTTTGGCGCAGTTTGTCCCAGTAGCGCGTTCTCTGTCGGGTTCAGGAGCTGAAGCCGTTCTTCCCTCCGCACTCGCTCTCTCGGCTGGTCGTCTTCTTCCCGGAAGTCCTTATTTCTGTCTTCATATTGCTATATTTCATTGTTTGGGTGATAATCCTCTGGGAGGTTCTCTCTCTGCTGCCTACCCGGTCGCCATCTTCCCGGAAGTCTCCGGATTACCTTGAATTCGAATCCTCCTGTCTCAGCTTCTCAAGTCCTGGGGTTAGAAGGCAGGCACCACTATGATTAGCTCAGTTTTAAGTAATAAGATATTACCAGCAATTGCATTCATACCATGTGTAGCCATCACCACCATCATCTCCAGAACGTTTTCATCATCCCAAGCAGAAACTGAACCCACCAAACACCAGGAACTCCTCCTGTCAGCCCACTTTGTATTAAGGAATTTACCTCTTGTATTAAATCATTCCTTAAACACTTGGAGTATTTTACTTTGTGAAAGGTGTCCATTTATTCGTATTATACCATGTTAATACTTCATTCCTCTTGCATTTTTTCAGTGGAGACATTTGGTGGTAAGATACTTGCAATATTTAGTTTTGATCCTTTTAAAATGTGCAGTTCGGTGGCATCTAGGTTGCTTCTCGGCCTTTCGGCTAAGACAGGTGCAGTGGTGTCTGACATACCTTCAGCGCCCTGCAGCCACCCCCACTACCTAGCTCCAGGCCTTTTCGTGTCCCCAGAGGAAACTCTTGTCCATTAAGCGTTCAGTCTGATCTGCTTTCTGTCTCTCTAAATTTGCCTCTCATGAATATTTTATATACATGGAGCCCTCCACAGAAACAAGGCTTAGCTCTATGCTGCTGCCTCCTTACACGCAGCACCCTGCTGTCAGGGTTTGCTTGTGGCGCACTATGTACAAGTACTTTGTTTCTTTTTACTGCCAAGTAACATTTTAAAAAATATCTTTTGTTTATTGTCTTACAGACAGGAGGGTAGTTTCTAGTTCATGGGCGTTAGGAATAATGCTACTATGAACGTTCATGTGTGGGATTTCTTGTGAAATACATTTTCATTTCTCTTGGGAATGTACCCAAGTGTGAAACTGACAAATCATATGTCAACTCTTTAAAATTTTAAGGCCCCTCAGGCTGATTTCTGAAGCAGCTACATTGTTTTCTGTCCCCACAAGAGGTGCACATGGCGTTGGGATGGTGGTTTTCCCATTTTTCCATGGGCTACTTTGAACAGAGAGAGGAAGTATCTCTAGTTGGCAGCGATGGCATGAAATGATGAAAATAAAATACAAGACGTTATGACTCAAGGGTGTTCTTACCTTACATCCGAGATGCAATTCTACAAAAGTGTGTTAAACTAAGGTTATAACTTTTTCTTTGGTAGACATTTCAGTTCCATCAAAAATTATTTTTTATGATTATATATCTTTGTAGAGTTCCTGAGTTGGAGGTAGAAGAGGAAACTCAAGTTTATGAGATGACCTTGGATGAATGGAAAAATCTTCAAGAACAGACCAGACCAAAACCTGAGTTTAACATCCGGAGACCAGAATCTACTGTTCCTTCCAAAGCAGTGGTGATTCACAAGTCAAAATATAGAGATGATGTAAGCATTGCATTTTGCATGTAGAGGTAATCCTTCATTTTTTACCTTAGTGGAAATGAAATAGACCTTTCCTATTGTTTTGAAAGCTGGAACATTAGTAATTGGTATTCTTGTTTTGGTTTAAGAGTAATCAGGATGGAAGAGAATTGAAACTTAATGTATTGACACTAAAATACATAGCAATGAGTGACAGCACATTTTCTGCCCAGCCTGGAACTGCATGGAGACTGTGCCAATACTGTGTTCACTATATGTTCACTTTCTCTTGAGTGAGAGGTAGAGAATGTTTCCTGGACAGTGCCATTCCAGAGCATGACTGCTCTGTAGTTTCACAATTAGATTACCTGTAGCTGTAAATCTTAAAGAGCATTTTGTTGGGAATAGTTATTCACCTCACACTACAGTTAGAGATTCAAAACCTGTGTTGCTTTTCTTGTGTTATTTCAGAGGCTGCATGCTTTCTGTCTAACTGCAGGAACTGCAGAGAAGTGCTGGGCTGCTGGACAGTGGGGTCAGCTGCTGCCCCAGCCAGCGGAACTGTGAGCGTTGCTCAGGGAGTTTCTTAGTGTTGCAAAGGCCTTATATTCCATGCTTACGTTCAGCTCTTCATTAGATGCCTCAAGTTTTAAAGGGAGATATTTTGGGGAAAATACCTACCTCCGTAAATTGATGAGACCATGGGTCATTAATCACATTCTCTTTAGGTTACTAAACTTAAGGGTACACTGAAGCATCCCAGTTACAGAATTTAGAATTTGTATCATTTGATCACAGCTTGAAACGAGTCACTGGGTAACTCCTTGTTGTTGAGTGTTGGTTACTGATTGTTGGGTGTCTTCGTCCCTGTGTTAGTGGACTTCCTGTTGATACGACAATGTGCCTTAGGTGATCAGCTTACACGGAGGAAAGGCTCACGTTTGTTCAGTTTCAGAGCTGTCAGTCCGTGGTCACTTTGCCCCACTGCTTTGAGCCTGTGGCAAGACAGAACATCGTGGTAGAACCGTGTAGTGGAGGAAACTGCTCACAGAGAGATTCAGATAGGGGCCAGGTCCCCTGTCCCCTGAAAGGACAAGCCTTAGGTTTGTGACCCAACGTCCTCCCACTAAGCCTAACCTAAAGGCTCTCCCGTTTCCCAGTATAGCATAGGCTGGGACAAAGTCTTTAACACACAAGCTGCTAGGGGTCATTTAGAATCCAGGCCCTAAGTTCCCGCTCAAACATCAGTCAGTTACATTCTTTGAATGGATACTTTCTATAGTCTGTCATTTATGATACAGTAGCCCTCTGTCCTGATTGGTCAGTCCCAAGTCGAGGGGGTCTTACTGGGAAGTCCTGAGATGTTCTACCAGAATTGGTTTTTACAGACTCAGGAGGCCAGGGCCTTGCTCTCCTCGGGATCTCTGTGAGGCATTGGGCGAACTCACTGGCTGGCTAGGCTGCCTGGTGTCCACTGTCTTGGTTCTTTTTTGTTCTAAGCAATGCAAATAAAGCTTTGTCTGTACCAGCTAGGCCATCAGGCTGAGAGACATGCAGCTGACATATCAGGTAAAAATAGAAGTCTCTTCCCTGGTCCACAACTTCAATCCATCCTGGCTCCAGAGGTGTGTGGGAACATTGGGAGCAACAAGCTCAGCTGAGTCATTGGGCCTGAGCTCTGTGAATCGCTCTTGGATCCTTGTTAATCTTAGGGCAGCTGTAGATTCTAGCCAGGGGTTGCTCTTCAAGCAACAAAAGCTACATCATGAGGTCATTAGTTTACTTTGTTCTGGGCACCCTAAGAGACAAAAGCCTGGAAGAAAACCTCCTGTTTGCATAGAACTGTGCTGCCTACAAAGGTCATATCCTAAGCAACTCTGTAACCCACGCACTGTGGCCAGGGCCACAGAGGTGAGAAGGGACCCGGGCCTCAGACTGTGCAGTCCTCCTCATCCCCCCACCCTGGGTTCCCTGTTGGGGGAGGCGCCCAACACCTCCCTGCTGCTTCCACACTGGTGCATGCTGGTAGCCACCTGTCTTTTGGGTACAAGTGTTTACTGTTGCCTCTTATTGGGTTTTTTTGTGTTTAACTTCCATCCAGGATTTGCCTTTTTAGCCACAGGGAGCTTTATTTTAATTGGGAATTTTGAAACCTCTAATGAACATATGGCCAAAAGGAATCAAGAGTGCTTGTGGAAATTTTTCCCATTTCCTGGGCAGCTTGTAGGAATATGTAACTTCACCGCACTCTGGAGATTCTCATCCAAGGGCAGTGCAGTGGCGTGTTTTCTGAACATTTAGAATTTACCAAATGGAGGATTTTTTTTTTAAAGTCTATGATTATGAATTGAAAACTCAAATCAGATTTGGATGAGGTTTATTATAGTTTTCTTTTAACAAAAGATAGAACTTACCAGATCCCCTAAAATACAGAGAATTTGAACTGAAGCAGTTCTTTAAAAAGCAGTGTGGTTTTGCGCCAAGTGTGGTGGCACACACTTGTAATCCCAGCACTCAGGAGGCTGAGGCAGAAGGATCACTGCAAGTTTGAGGCCAGCCTGAACTGCAACCAGCTCAGCTGAGTCATTGGGCCTGAGCTGCACAGTGAGACCTAGTCTCAAAAAACAGGAAAAGAGCAGAACAAACAAAACCCCAGCAAGCTCTGGTAGCCGTACTCTGTTACAAGATTTCCATGCATTTTGAGTCAGAAATACTGATTGTGAGTCCTGTAGTTCTTACCACACAGCATTTGTGCAGTCAGCACCCATGTGGGGTTTCTCCAGGTTCTGCTTCTGGGAGGTGAGATTTCCGTGTGGATTAGGCAGTGTTCGTGAATAAATGGGCAGAACCTTCTTTCATCTTGGCGGAATCCACTGGAACATTAATTGCTGCTAGTCACATTAAATCAGGGCTGGGGACATAGCTCAGTGGAATAAGTGCCTGCCTGGCAAGCTCAAGGTCCTGAGTTCGATCCCCAGTACCGCAAAAAAAAAAAGCATCAAACACATTAAATCTCACGTCTTAACTTGCTAAACTGATAGACCTGTGGTCTCACTTGAAACAGTAATCAGTTCAGCGACATCAGCCGGGGGACCCTGTGGCTGAAATTTACCACGCTCATCTGCGTGAGGACCAGGACAGCGGGGCTCCTGCATGGGGGGGGGCTCCGCCGAGGGCGATGGTGCCCAGCTGCTGTGTAGCATTCTAGACGCTTCTCCTTTGCAGTGAGTGTCCTGCGACGCTTTGTGTGACTGAGGTCGTCACTGTGTTCCAGATAGTGAAGGATGACGGCGAGGAGGATGCCCATGTTTTCCGGAAAGCTGCCAACGACATCACATCCCGGCTGGAGATTAACTTTGGGAACCTCCCTCGGCCAGGACGCGGAGGCAGAGGCAGTGCCCGGGGAGGCCGGGGAGGGCTCCGGAGGGCGGGGAACTACGCACCCAGATTGGAAGTGGTGGTAAGTGGTTGCAGTCTTTGTCAGTCCCGGGTGGCCTGGGCGTGGAGTGGGGGGTCGGGTGCTGGTGTGTCCGGAGCGCCCGGAGGTAGGTGTGGAGTGCTGATGTCGCACTGTGGACACCCATCAGGTTGGAACCTGCCATCGCCAGGCCCAGCAGCTGCAGGGAGGGCCGCTGTCCACCAGCCCCTCCCACGGTGGTACAGCATCCCCAGCTTGAGCTACAACCAGGCCCCCTGACCTTTCCGACTTATGTCTGACTGGGTGCCCGCGCTCACACATTTCTTCCGAGTGCCAGGCCCTTAGTGACCAGCGTCCCTACTGCCTTCCTCCTGGCTGCACAGCCGGCTCCCAGATCCTGCTCCCCACCCCGGCCTCCACCCGCCCACCTTGACTGGATGCTTCCAAACTCCTTTCCCCGCGGCTTCCGAATCCTTCTTCCCGACCAGCCAAGGTCTGTGAGAAACACATCCCTTACTTTGTAGCAGTATCTCCTGGCTGGTGGGTCTCACCAGGCAGAGTCTGCTGTGTCTCAGCAGACAGACGCCATGGCTGCCTTTTGCCGCTGGTCTCCCAGTGCCCACCTAGCACGTTTCTCCTGTGGTAGCTACTTCAGGAAAGCTTTATGAACAGGTGAAAGCATGTGTTCACTGGGAGTCCAGCCTGGGCCAACGTGTCCTTGTGAACTGGAGCCCTTCTCTGTGGTGGTTCTCAGAAATGTTCCTTTTGCTGCCCAATTCCCTTGTACCAGGCAGTGGCCCCAGAAAAAAAATGCCTGTAGTTTTTAAGTAACAGCAAAAACTCAGCTTCTTTTCTGAATATACTTGAGGCCAGTTGTAAAAACAAAACGAAACAAAACAAAAAGGATCCATTTTGGGACCAGAAAAGACATATTCACACGTTTGAAATAGTAGAGCTCAGCGTGGGGTACTGGGAGGCCGTGGGATGTGTGGTGCCTGCCCTCCCCTTCCAGGCCAGTCCCCAAGGCTTGTCAGGGAGAGCACAGATGGCACTAGGTGTCCCCAGTTCCCAGGATGCCTGTGGTGGAGGTTCTGTTTCCCTGTCTCAGCTCTGCAAAGACGGACTGAATGGTTCACCCTGTATCTGCAGGCCCGGCGGCAGCGGGTGATGAACTGTTGTGTTTACTGGGTGAGGGGTGCCCGGTCCAGAGGGCCTCTCACTAATGTGGATTCTCAGGAGAATGGAACACAGCGGCCCAGGGCCTGCCCTGCCAAGGCCCTCGCCCCCCCACGACAGCCCCCTAGACCCTCGGTGTCTGTGCCAAGTCCCCTCCCCTGGCACATTGCGAGTGGGGGCAAGACAGTCAGCTCCAAACCTTTCTTTTCTTTAGACGCAAGACATTGCCCCCAACCCAGATGACCCTGAAGACTTCCCTGCTCTGGCGTGAATGGGGCCGCACCAGCGACCCCCACCTACGAGAAGACCCTGAGAACAATAGAAGTTGCTTCCCGGCGTCATGTGAAGTTGCTGCACTTTTTTGGTCTGGGGGTGTGGGATGCAGGGGCTTCACACCCTCTGCCTCCCAGTAGGGGTTTCTGTCAGGCACTTTCCAAGCAGGTGAAGAATGGTGACCTTTTTTTTTTTAATTTAAGGAATTAGTTCCAAATGAAGTTCAGGAATAATGTTAAAAGTGTACATAGAGATTGTATTAAACCCTCCACCAACCCATGGAGAGTAGAATAAGCTGTAAAATATAATCTATTGAGACTACTTAGTAAATTGTATAGTTCCCAGAAGCTGTATAAAGCCCCCTCTTATATCACAGGAAATAGCAAAGAATTGTAACTATTCACTTAGAGCAGTCACAGCATAGTTTCTAAGAGTGTTTACTTGTAAATGTCACACCCTCCTGAAATTTCCTGAGTTCTTATTTTCATTTAACCACTAATTCCAAACAGCTGTTGTACAGCCAATGGTCACCACTCTGTGACAAAGGAAATGTGTTGATTTTTTTAATGGTGATATAAACTACCTCGTGGTTTGTGTGTGTCTCGCTGCACATTCGGTACATACAGTACATATATATGTGCATAATTAGTATTTGGGTGGTTTTTAGGACAAGTGTGACATATGATTTTTAAAATCCTGGTATTTAACTCACCACGTGAAAGGTTTCCCAGCCGGGGCTCGCAGCACACCCTTTCCTCAGAATGGGCGGCGCCTCAGCCTCGGGCCGGGCTGGGCCGGGTGGGCTGAGCCCTCCTCTGCTCTGGGCCTGACTCCTGCCGTGGGCTGCAGTTCTAGTGCTCCTTGCTGACTGCAGCCCCAGCCTAGACAGTGGGGCTGGGGCCCGGGCCCAGCTGTCCCTGCTCAGAGCCCACCAGTGTGGACAGAGCCAGGCAGGGGCAGCAGTGACTCGGCAGGGCCGATGACGGGTGGCCTGTGGCTCTGGCCTGTTGGCCTACGGTGGCGCCAAAGACGTGTGCCAGGCTCTGCTTCCCATGCTCAGCTGGGCTCAGATGGCTCCGAAGTGGAGCCCAAGTGCAAAGGCTGGGATTCCTCCAAACTGTGCACAGAAAACCCGGTCCCTGTGGCCACAGCGAGCCACGGTGGAAAGCTGAGCCCCTACATGTATGACGGTCCAGGTTGTTGGGTGGCAGTGGCTGTGGGTCTCATTATTAAATGACTATCTGAGTGCTGATGTGTACTGGTGGGTTGTTTTCGCCCTGCTCCGGGGAAGACGGTGATGTGAGGACCTGATCCGGGAGAAAAGACCTTGTGAACAGTGTAGCCAGTCACAGGCGGCTGCGTGCTGAGGGCTGGAACCCCTCCGAGTTATGTCATCTCGCTCATTGGCTCAAAGATTGACAGGACAGATCTCTAGAGGAAACGCCCCCTCGGGAAGACCACTTGACAAGCCCATGCCCTCGGAGTGCGTGGCTCTGTCCCTGGGTCTGTAGCCCCCAGGCTTTGCCCAGTCGCCGGGGCGGCCTTGCTGACTTGGGCCAGTGGCTGCAGAACTCGTGCTTGTGCCCTTTCTGGGCTGCCCGGGGCTGTCCATAGCACAAGTAGCCCAGAGAAGACAGCGAGAGGAAGCAAGGAGCAGGTCCACGTGTTTGGACCCCGACACGAGGGCCTTCCTGACTAGAGTCCCCCTGCCTCTGAGGTGCTAATGGCAGGTGTGTCATCGCAGGGCAAGCCAGCCTGGCACCACAAAACCAAGCAGGTTAATCCCACAAAAGCAGCAGTCTGTCAGGTCCCTGCAAGTGGAGCTGACGCTGGGGTGAGCCAGCCAGTCCAGCCCCAGGGGCCACTTAGGGACCGCAGCGTCTCAGACGTCTAAGCAGGGCTGCCAGGCTGCAGCAGTGGGTGGAGCTGGGATGAGGTCCCGGGACCTTGGGAGCCACGCCACAGTAACAGCCATGTCCAGGCACATCCCAAAGAAGGCCGGACTGTCCCCACTGCTCCAACCAGATGGAAACCCAAGGGCACCTCTGAACCCAGGGCCGGGCCAAGGTGGTCGCGGGCAGGCTGAGTGGGCTCTGCTCTCTGGAAAACCCAGCTACAGCCCAGTGCTGTGAGCCAGGCTTGGGCATCTTCATCGAAGCCAGGCAGCCCCACGCCAGGCCCCACCTTGCAGTAGTGGCTGGAATTCAGCCCCTTTCCCGCTGTCCAGCCAGGCACCCCATGCCCTCAGTTGGGGCATTTCACATGCAAGGGCACCATGGGACCCTTGAAGCCACTGCATGTGGCAGCGTTGTGAGTCCCATATAGCAGCTGCACCCGTATCTCAGAAGATGGCAAGGGGCAGGATGTGCCCTTCCCAGCCACCGTGTGCAGATGCCCGTCTAGCCAGCCAGTAATACCCAGGACAGGCCCTCTGTGAGGTAAATATTTACAGTTTTAAAAATTTACTACAGTAAAAGGTACACTGTCATGAATTCCTCTCAGAATCCTCCCTTGCTCTGTTTTTGGACATTTTTTGGTACCGGGAATTGAACTCCTGACCCCACACTTACCAGGCAGGCGCTGTGCCCCTGGGCTGTGTCCCTGGCCCTCTCCCCGTCGCTCTGAACACACATCCTATCACTCTTGCGACTTCCTGCGGCAGTTCTCAAGGTCCTCTTCCTCTTTATGAGGCGTGACTAAAAACAAGCACTGCGGTGGCAGAACGCGGGGCCCCTCACCCAGCCGGTGCACGGGATCCGGCCCGTGCAGCTTCTGGCTCTTCCCTGAGTCAGTAACTGTGCAAGGTGGGCATCTGACCTGATTCCTGACACCAAGGCTGCCACGACAGTGCAGTTAAAGGCACTCAGAGGGGGGACTCCGAGCTGCGTCAGAAGGTGTTGCGAATGGCAGGCGAGGATGGTATTCAAGGTATTTGGAGTGGGATTCGTGGCAATGCGTCTCCCACTGAAATGCTGCTGAATAGTTGCTGTAAGTGTCCATGCCACCGTGCATCCTGAGATGCCATTTCCTTTGAGCCTGTCCTGTATGTGGGCCGTGCCTGCATCTGCTCCCTCCCCGTGAAGGGGGGTCCTCCTCAGCCCGCCAGAACTGCCTCGGGACACGGACCCACCCCACCCACACACCGGACATCTCCAGGCTGAAGGGTGCCAGACAAGGAGCAGGTGCCCCTCATGCTGCCCTGCAACTGCCTCGCCTGCCTCCTGCGGGGATCACAGTGCTGCCTTACCTGCCCCCGGCTCAGTCTGGGCAGTGGCAGCGGCAGAAACGAGGCTCCCTCCCTGCAATCTTGTTAGCCTCAACCAGAAAGGGGACTAGGGAAGGGCCGTGTGCACTTTAGCAGGGGACAAGAGGAGGCTCTTGTCTGAGCAGGTGTGAAGTGCTTGTCTCAGTCCCTGGAGGCAGCTGAATGCTTCCTGGGTGCACGCCAGGCTACTGTCGCTGTCACTGCAAAGTGGGAGCCAGAAGAGGCCCTGGGAGCTGCGGACGGGGTGGGAGGTGGGGGGGCAGCAGCCTGGGTCACCAGCAGCAGAGGCTGTAGCTCTGCTCCCCCAAGCCTAAGGGAGGTGACAGTGGCTCCTGTCCATCCTCCACTGCTCCAGGAAAGTCTCTGCCTGGGCCACAAGGCTTCCGGGGACTCAGGATGACAAGAACACCCCTTCCCACCACAGCACAAAGCTCTTACACCAGCCCGCCCCACGCACAGGTCACGGGTGAGCAGAGAACCACTGCCTCCTGAGCGCGGTCTCTTTATGGGGGCGTGCCAGCTTGGGGGCTGCAGTGTGCCTAGGGGTGCAGGGCCATCTAAGGCCAGTGCTGTCCCCGGAGAAGGGAGGGGCATCGGCTTGCACAGAAACCCCATCGCGGCTGGGATCTCAAGTACTCAGTATAGAGCATGCGTAAAGCCAGAGACGCCTGCATACCCCTGCTGTGAGCCCCCACCCTGAGGGCCTGACGGTTACGTCCACGGGGGACAACCTGCGGACCTGTGTGTGGCCCACCTGACACCGGCCGCTGACTTTGCCCTGGAGCGACAGCGAGGAAAGCTCCGAAGTGTCCGTAGCAAGCCCTACATCGGGTGCAGACGGACGCCAAGCGAGGCGGCCCACGCCTGTAATCTCAGCACCCCAGAGGCTGAGGCAGGATCGCCAAGAGCTTAAAGCCAGCCTCTACTGCATAGACCCATCTCAAAAACATCCGTATCTCTATATATCTATATCTGTATATATATATATATATACATATATATATATATATATCTACAGTGTAAGGGCTGAGGTTACACTGTGAAAAAACTGTTTTTACAGTGTGCTCTTTAGCTGTGTTTGGCAGGACACAGTTGTAATTACCGCACTCTGGGAGGCAAGAGGATGACAAGACTCAAACCCAGCCTAAGCAACTTAGTGACCTAATGAAACCCTGAAAGCATTTTAAAAAAAAATTTTTAAAAGGGCTGAGGATGTTGTGAAGGTCCTGGATTCAATCCTCAGTGCAGAGGAAAAGAACTAAGGGGAAAGGGCTGAAAAGAAGGGAAGTGGGGAGGGAGTAAGACGGGGACAGACTTCTCTTCAGAGTTGGAGGGCTCAGGTCCTACTGTGTCATCACAGATTCCTGTTTGAAGAAGCTGTAGCCCTACCAATCTGGAGAATGAGCTGCTGCAGGGGGCATCGCCAGCCTGGGCCCTTCTGACCTGTCACTCACAGCCTGGGAGCCCTGGGCTGAAATCCCCATACCAGTGAAGAACGAGGCAGACACATTCTCCAAGGGGCTTCCATTGCTTGAGGAGAGCGGGTGGGCAGGGAGGGCAGCACTGTGCTGCAGGGAGGGTTGCTCAGTTGCTGCAGATCCTGAGCCGGGTGAAAAGCCACTCCAGGAAGGTTACAGTCCAAAACAGCCAAGCAGCACTGCAAAAAGAAGGGCATGGTCAGGCGCGTCTCTACACCCACCTGTGTCTCTAGGAGCAAGAGTGGCTTGGGCAGTCACTCGCCCTTCCCCAAAAAGCCAAAGGGATCCTTGCTGCTGCTAAAGGACATGCCACCCACAAACCTGCCTCGGGTGCATCAGTATTCCCCAGCTGGGCCACAGCAGACACCCCCTTACAGGAAAGGTGGCAGCAGGCAAGGTGCCCCTTCTGCGGCTGTGGCACATGGGGGATCCGCCAGCCAGCAGCAAGGTGTCTGCTCAGCCAACCCTGCTGCCCCAGGTTCCCCTGCTGCCCTCAAGCCCTGCTGCAGCCTCCAGCGGGGAAATCGTCCCTCCAGCCCTGGCTTGAGCCACAGTACAGCAGAGCAAGGCAGTCCTTCACTACACAGAGTCCTGGAGAGCCGGGTGCTTCCTCGGCAGCCTGGCTTCCTGAAGTTGGCTGAAAACATGGTCGTGGTAGGGGCACCACAGGACAGCTGTGGGCACCAGACACAGCATTCTCTGGAAAGGGAGAATTAAAGCCTTGTTTCACAAGGCCCACGACGCAGGGCAGTCCTTGTCTGTCTCCAAGAAAATCAACACTGGCTTCCCCAGAGTTCCTTATCCTACCTTCTTAAAAACATGCTTTTTGGCCACTGGGAAAACAGGAGGCCGGCCTTGGTGTCGGCCACGCTGGGTCCTGGTACCACCTTACCTGGGGACTTGAAGGTGGTCCAGGAACACGTCACCCACAAGCAGGGCAAAATCGTTCACACTTGCTGGCAAACAGTTAACACAGACAGAAAGCAAGGAAGCCAGGTACACTTTGGAGGCACCAAAAGGCCACAGCCCTACGCGGACCAGGGCCCTAGGGGCCGAGCCAGGGGAGGAATCTGAAGGACCTGCGTAGAAGGGTCCATTTTCTCCTCCAGTGAGTGGACAGAGCCAGTGAGACTACACCACAGGGTTATTCTGTGTTCGGAGACAACACGCCCCCAGTGTGACCTTGGGGCCAGTGTTCTGCTGTTCACTTATCACGTGCTCACCAATGTCTCTGCAGCTGCCCATGCAGGGAAGGATGGGGGGGGGCTGCAGATCTTCACAATCCTCTTGAAAGCAGCATGGCCATATTTTTATATTTTACTAAAAATGTACTACTACATATGGCTCTTGGTACACACCAGGCACGCACTCTAAGTGAGAAGCAAACATTAACTCATTTAACCTGCACACAACCCCGCAGCAGCAACAGTGCCAGCTCTCTTTGAAAGAGGAAACAGGTCTGGAGAGGCCAAGTCTCTTGGCCCAAATCACACAGTGACATGGTACGTTTGTACCCAGTCTGAGCCCAGCAGCCATGCTCTGAACAACTGTATCACCTTGAAAAAATTAACCAGCCCTGGCTGGGAAAAATGTATGGAGGAGAACATTCACCCTGCAATGACTGGAAAAGTGGTGGCTCGGGCAGAGGGTGCCAGGTCGTCGGATGCTATGGAAGTGGGAAATACGTTGTTTTCAGAGAATTCCTTCCAACGAAATATTTTCAAGGCGTGCGCCACTGCCCTTGAATGCAGAGGGGGAAGAGCATGGCTGGTGTGCACCTCAGGAGCACTGGAGCCCAGGCCCGGCCCTCCAGGCACCCGGTACCACCCAACAGTCTTCATTCACCAGTCCTTTCCCTCAGGTGAACCATCGAGCTTGGAGGCAGGTCCAGGAGCCCAGGCCAGGGTGCGGAGGCACACCTCTGGGACTGGCTCTTTCCCACCAGCTTAATCACCAGCCAGGGCCCCAAGAAAGGGCCTCTGATGCCCACGAACCCCCGACCTCACCTCTCAACAGTCACTCTCGAGGCTTCTTCTGTTCAGGGGACTGGGGCCCCCTTCCAGTCAGAGTAATTTATTCCACATCTTTTTAAAGCCTCCTAGCATGACAGGTCCATGGAATTATGTACCAAGAAACACCAGTTCCTGAGTGGGTACCATATGCTATTCAAGTCTGTACCTAGTTGTCTAAAACATAAGTTTAATAATGGCTATGTGCCCACAGTGCTATGTTTTAAATACTCTGTTAGCTCATTAATTTTCAAACTGCTAAAGCAGGGATTCTTTTTGTCTCCACGTCCCTTAAGTGCAAGAAGAGGGGATTAACACACTGCCCACTTGGCAGGAGAGAGAGGGACAGTGTGGCTCAGGATACGAGGGCAGCAGGAACCCATAGGGCCACACGCTGCACAGCTCTGAAACACCAGCCACCAAGCTGGCCCTCCACAGAACTCACCTTCCTGACTGGGTCCTTGCCAGACACTTGTATCCTGGCAGAAGTCATGCCCAGCTCCTTGGAGAACTGGAGAGCACTCAGAAGGTCTAAATCCTAGGCCCAGGCTCTGTGAGGTCCTCAGATCCTACCCAGCCACAGACCAGGAGAAGCCAGACACCAGCATGGAAGCCAGCATCCCGTGTGAGATGTCCCATGTGCACAGCACTAGGACCAGTCCTGCTTGGCCCGGCAGTTGAGCACCCCAGTCCAGGGCCAGTAGGCCTCCTTGGCAAGCTCTGGAGCCTTTGCACCATCTGTGCTGGTGCTGGGTATGCGCACTGTCGTTTAGCTTAGTACTCAAGATACACAGTAGGTGCTGCCGACTGATAGGGTCAGCTAACAGAAATCAGCCCCCCTGGGGTCAAGAGCTAATACAAGCAGCTAGGCCAAGTTTAGGAGATGCAAAAGAAAGGGGCCTGGCTTGGTGGTGCACACCTGTAATCCCAGCACTCGGGAGGCTGAGGCAGGAGGATCGTTTGTGAGTTCGAGGCCAGCCTGGGCTACATAGTGAGCTCAAGGCCAGCCTGAACTGCATAGCAAGACCATCTCAAAAAGACAATAAATAAACAAAAGAAAACACAAGTAGAAGGATAAAAGGTAAGAAAGGAGGTAAAGGCCTTTCCTTCCAGGAAAAAGATACATTAACTTAGTTGACAGTCCCTCCCTCACCTCTGACCTAGACAGAAAACTTCCAATGCAGAATAACCAGTTTCCTTTCAACTGAAGTTTCCTGAGAACTAGCTAAGTGGCTAATTTCTTTCTTTTCTTTTCTTTCTCTTTCTCTCTCTTTTTCTGTCTCCCTCCCTCCCTTCCTGCCTTCTCTCTTTTTCTTTCTTCCCTTCTTTTTTGGCGACCGAGTCTCACTGTGTAGCGCAGGCTGGCTTTGCGCTCATGGCAATCCTTCTGCTTCAGCTTCCTGAGTGCTGGAAGGACAGGTGTGCGTCACCGGGCCTGGGTACTAATTTCCTTTAAACCCCACAGTCACCTTTGAAAAACAAGTCCCCATATATAAAGCCAAAAATAGAGAAGGGACCTCAGACGTCTTTCCCCCTTGGGGTAACTATGAAGTTTTCTTTTTTTCCTTGTTTGGTTTTTTGCGACAGGATCACACTACATAGTCCAGGCTGCTCTTGAAGTCACTGTGTAGCCCAGGCTGGCCTCCAGCTTCTGGGGATCCTCCTCTGCCTCAGCATCCTGAGTGCTGGGACTACATGCGCATGCCACTATACCCGACTTATTTTCTTATTATCATTTCCAATAAACACCCTCCTCAATTCTTCCTTGTCTTCAAATTTATTCTTCGGTTGTGGGAGACAAAGAGCTTGAGTTGATAACAAAATTTAATTGCTTCCGAGTGACCCACAGGAGGAGACCCTTGCTCCCTTACCCATGTGCTCCCCAAAGCCCAATGCCCTGTGCCTCAGACGAGCCTGGAGCTGGGGGCGATAAAGAGGTGAGTGGACTCTGTGAAAGGCGGTTATGGGAAAATGCGGCCGTGAGGGTGGGCACCAGCCCCACCCTACTCACGTCCTTATGAGAGGAGGACACAGGGAGACACCGGGGAAGGGTGGGCGAAGAGGAAAGGCCATGTGGGGCCCAGAGGGGAGCGGCCACTGAGCCCACCCTGCCAACACCCTGATGTTGGTCTTCAGAACTGAGAGGAGACAAACTGCTGCTTACGTCCCTCGGACTGGTCTTCCGTCATGGTCACCCTGGAGCATTAACCGAGAAGGGTTACATCCACTCTCTGTTTACTGCTCCCCACCATAATGCAGCAAGCTAAGAGAATACAATAAACTGGAAATCTGCTCAGTTAATACTTTTAATTACGATTGTAGTCACACAACTGCCACTATTCAGTATTTCGTATAAAACCAGTTACAATACACAAGGTTTTCAAATGCAACAGTATGTATCAAACTACATATATGCACAAAGTTTACAGGCCATTATGAAGCTTTATCTTAAAAATATACCTTCATGAAAATAAACATTCAACCAGTTCTCTCAGCTTTAAAAAAATGATTAGAAATATACTTTAATAAAAAAATCAAGACAATGATTGATCAAATACTGATTACTCGGTTATTGTAAAACTCTTAATAATCTGTACATGAGTGCACATCAGATAAAAGTCTGCAAAGTATTAATAGAAAACTGCAGCACTCTAACCCCATGAACAAGTCTGCGGACAGTCAGTCCCACTGGGTAGTTAAGGAGGTAATTTCCTACACAGTATAGGCGAGTCATCCAGTCTTTTAAGTACATCTATAGTATTTCCACTCATTGACGTGGAAAATACTCAGATTTAGGAGAAACGGAAGAGCAGCAACTGACCTCTCCAGGGCATTTCAGTGGAAGAGAAATATTCAAAAAAATAAAAGATGATGTAAGGTGGTTGTTGATGAGCACTCCTTTCCGAAGTGCAGTAAGAATTATAAAAAAATATGAAGGGGAGCAGCTGAGCTACCCTTAGAACACCTGGGGGGGCATTGGTCCTTTGTCAAGGTTGGCACTTCAAGCAAAGGGGAGGCCCCACGATGGGAGGGGAGGCCCCAGGATGGCCGGCACAAGACAACCTCAGACTGGGTCAAGCACGGTGGCCTCTAGGGGACACTGCTAAGGCTCGTCTGGACCCAAACAAGAGCAGACACCATTCCTGGGATGGGTTAGGGAGTGGGTGGGGCTGCGCTGGGGAACAAGTTTGGACCTGGAAAACTTGGGGCAGGGCAGAGCACAGCGGAGTGCAGCTGGGAGGTGCCACTGGCACGAGGAAGGCCATCTCTGCGGGAGGCTGCGCTCCCTGCCACCGCCCCTCCCCCTGCGGTGTGCTCAGGGTGACAGAGGACCTTATGTTGTTCCAGGGGCCCTGTTGTTCAGGTGGACACCCCTCCTTTGGACTCTCTGTGACTCTCAATGATCTGAACCCCCAGAAAGTTTCAAGGGCACCTACAAATGTTCATTTCTAATTTTAATTCCATTGGAAGTGCTTTGGGTGGCCTTTCAATGCTATTTAAGGCTCTTAAATCAAAGGAAGCTTGCCATCTGACGGGCACTATTTCCTACCCACGGCAACAGGGTCATGTGTAACAGGACGGAGTCAGATGCCCAGCTCGTGGAGTGGTCTGTGGTTTCGGCGGGCATCGAGTTTGCTCTTACAGCAGGAAGGGCTTTCCATCTGTCAGCCCAAGACTCCAGGGTCCTCAGGGTGTGCCCAGGAAGTTTAACTCTGTTGTGGTACAACCCATCCACAGCGCTGCCCCTGCTCCTCTGCCTACACCAAGGACCGGTCTTCCCCAAACTACAGGTTTCCCGTGACTAACTCCAGCGAGCTCTTGTGTTACAGGGATTGTTAACAAGAGCCCCAGTGGTAACAATTCTAGCTGGAAACTTGAGCAGCCAACACAAGAAGGCAATTTATAAAACAAAGAAGCACTGTGAGTAGCAGTGAGGCCCAAAGGTTTCGCTCTTGGACAAGACCCCACACAGCTTGCTCCCTGGGAGGGAGCAGATGGGGCAGGGCCGCACCTCCTCCCTCTGCCCTAAGGGAAAGCCGAGCCGTGCGTGGCTCCAGGGCAGGCAGGGCCGTCTTCGAGCCCACCTGGATGGGAAACGCAGCAGCACGCCTCCAAAGGGTGCCCCGAGAGCCGGGGTTTTATGTCCGGGCACAGCGCAAACATTCTGGGCTCCAGCACAGCGGAATGTTCCTCCTCCTGCCCATATCTTATGCCTGTTCATTTCCAGGGACAGAAAACCACTGGGATTCGGCCCCCGGTGTCTAAACGCTGGTGCGATCCCACTCACTAGGCCTGCTGGGTGAAGAGCCGCCCCCCAAACCACTCAGTGCCACACTTCACCGCAAGGGCGCAACACTGAAATGGGGAACCACTGTCTTCCGATTCCTTTTTGGGTAAACAGACTTTGGTTTGTTCCAACTGCAAGAAGGGGTAGCCTGGTCAGTGGGAGCCCAGCCCCCGATACATTCATCTGGTCTCAGGATGGTCCTGCCCTCTGCCCTCTGCCCTCTGTCACGCTCCAGTCCCAACAAGTGCGAGCCAGACCTGGCTCCTGATAAGTGGGATGCGCCTCCTAGGATGGCCCCAGGCAGCAGGAGCGAGGGACCTGCAAAACAGTCTTTAATTATGGGCCCTGGTTTTTGTTTTGAGCAGCAGATAAACTATTTTGTGATTGCTTATGTCACAGCCCTGCTGTGCTCCAGGAGGGGGAAGGGGAGAAGGCACGCTGCAGTTACTGGTTGGATTCTCTAATCAAAGGCAACAGTGAGTTCTCTTACAACAAACCAAAATCCAAAAGCAAGTAATTGTTAGTGAAATCAGAGCATATGAATGGCCCTAGACTGATCATAAAAGAAAAACAAAAATCCACAGTGTTACAGAGCAGGACTCCAAAACAAGTGTTAACAATTTTGTCTTTTAAAGCCACTATTATTTGGGACTGTAGTTTGGAAGGGTAAAAACCAACAGTGGGCGTCTCCCCCAAACACATGGAAGGAAATCTGCCTCGACTTTGTGTGACCGGCAACCCAATAATCACAGCCTTCCTACGCTGTATACAGTCCCTAAGCGAGGAGAAAGGAAGGACGTGGTAAGAACCTTCAACTCTGAAACCAGCTTCTCCCCTGGCGTCTTCTAAAGCTTCCATGAACATTCTCTGGCAAGTCTGAGGTGAGCACAGTACCATTTGGTGTGACAGCATGCAGCAGTGTTTTCGCGGGGTCTTCACAGATTCATGTTCATAAAGCACTCTTTGGTAGAAGACAAGCAGCTTGGGTACTTCACAGAGTAACATGACAAAAGTATCACAAAGAGCAAAGAGAAGATGAGACCGAACAGCATCCGATGACAGGACGTATCACTGCAGTAAAGCCTGGTTTATCTTTACAGATTTCCACACAGGGTCCCGGGGTGAACAGAAAATAAATACATATGAAACCTCCATCAGACCCTCGGCTCTTCTGAAGGCCAGCAGCCACGGTGGGGACGCACATGGGCCACCAAACACCAGCTCTCTAGAAGGCAGAGGGCCGTGGTATTTACACCTGAGACTAAATTACAACACCATTTCCTCATTCGGCTTGAGACAACTCTGCAAAAATGGCAAGTTGGGGCCTTCAAGCCTCCTTTCACACCCAAATGCAGGGGGTTACCAAGACTCCGTCAGACGTTTTCTTCAGTGAATAAATTTCTTAGGTGGAGGCAACTAAGGCTTTTGCAACTTCTGTTTTGTTCTTAAATAAACTGCTAAGTCCTGTCAGAGTTTTCCATTCCTAGAATTTCTTCAGTTCAGGTCACAGCTTTCTACTTAACGTAAAACTGTTTTGGTCCTTGAAATGGAGGGACTGAGGAGAGAGAGAGAGAGAGAGAAAAAAAAAGGATTTTACCATGAAGGTTTCAAAGTGTCCCTGAGACAGTTACCACAGACAAGGAAGGCAACATAATAAAAATACTGACATGCTAAAAGGTTCGTGTTTTGGGTCAGTTTTTTAAAGACGAAGTTTCAGAGAAGACAGTTCAATGTCAACCGTAAAGTAAAGATGGACAGGAAAGAAAGGCAGAGCAGAAAAAGGTTCAGTTCTGAGAAAGAAAAGTAAAACAAGAAAAAAAAAAAAGAAATAAAAATAAACGAAGACGAGCGGGCAAGGGCAGCAGGTCAAGGCAAGTACCATAACGCCACCAAGGACATCTGCTGCAAAGCACTCCTTTGCCTTCCTTCCCGCTGAGGAACCAGGCTGTGGGAGAGCGGAAATGAGAAGGTGAGAAAGGTTACTAGCTGGTTTCAAAATCCAGGATTCGGTCACAGAAAAAGCTCCGGGAACTCAAGCATTTTCCAGCTCCGCCCGGTGCCCCTTCCTCGGCAGGCCGAGCGGGTCTGCGAGGGGGTTCCCCGGGGGGACACGGACAGGGCCCCGAGGACCCAGCTTCTCACCCTCCCTTCCCACTCCTGTGACACTTGCAACTCAAAAGCAACTTGCAGAGGAAAAACAGAAGCAGAACCAAGAGAGGAACACCACTTCCATTCTGGAGGTGAGAGGACGCCTGCTTGATGGAGGAGGCTTGTCTGCATGGATCAGACACCCAAAAGAGTATTGAGTTTAAAACACTCAGGTCAGCCAGCAGAGGCCGAGTGGGAAAATACCTGGAATTTCAAAGGGACATGAATTAATATTTTAAAAGATCAGAGGGAGTCTGCATTTTTAAAAAGAATACTTAGAACATGCTATGACCCCTATGCTGACGTACTCCTGGAGACCGGCAGTAGCAAAACACACAAGCGGTAGAGTACGCACCAAGATCTGCTACCCTGAGGCTGAGACGCAGGGACAGGTGTGACGGCCACGACCTTTGCAGAGGGATGTAAAAAGGCACAGAAGAGTAGCTTCTCCTAGTGGAAGGGCTTGCGTGAGGCTCGGGAGGCGAGGTAAAGAACCTGAGCACCCCTCCTCCGACAGTATGAACCACTGGGTACTAAACAGCCGAACTGGACGGGAGCTGGTTTGGCGGCCGAGCAGAATGATGGCTCCTAAAGATACAACTTGAAATAAGTCCCTTGTACACAACACGTATCTTAGAAAATGGGACGAAATGACTTGAAAAGACAAGACTGCCCCCAATAAATGGCCGAAGCTTCCAGAAACATGCACTCGACACGCACTTATGGGGAACGCTGGGGACGCAGGAGGTGAAGGTGGCAGACGGGCAGCGGCACGGTGTGTGACACAGTCGGGACCCGTCCTGAGAGCCTTCACGCGCCCGAATCCAAGAACAAGGGGGCCGGTTCCATGCCACCGCTTAGTCAGTGGGCTCACTAACCCTCAAAGCGAAAGGTAAGGACGGGCTTGGAGTCTGGCAGGACGAGGGAGGGGCAGGAGCCCAGGAGTTTCCCCTGTGAACCTGAGAAAGGGAAGAAGGCGGCACTGCCCCGCGTCAGCACACGGGCCGGGCCTCCCAGCCACCCGTCAGCCAGGCTGCATGTGTTCGGGTGTAGCTTACGTCCAGGGGACACTGCCGTGAGAAATGTGTTGGCATTTCTTCCCTAACAACAAATGTTTAGGGCACAGCGCTCCCCTGCCAGTAAGTGCCTTTCTAACAGGTGCGTGTGCGCATGTGTGTCCAAAGCTGAAGAGTCTTCCAGTAAACTGTCAGGATCAAAGGAGCCCATTCAGAGCCAATGTGCAGGGAGGGGGTGTCTGGTCTTCATCCCTGAAGCCTTGGAGAACACCTGAGGATGTGTGTGGACAGCCAGGCTCCTCCACGCTGGGTGGCAATGAGCCTGTGACTCGACCTGCAACAGAGGCCTCCCCTCCCCATCGGCGCCTATGACCTGCAGCTCCCCAAAGGCCCCAGCTGGGCACACACAGAGGGAGCCCCGGGGGTTGGGGAGGTGGGGTGCTGCTGCTGGTTAAAGAAGACATGTCAATTTAGGGCCTTAGAATTACTCACCGACCTTAGCTTGCACTATCTTTCCCTAAGTATGATTATGCACTAGCATGTTAATTCCTTCATTACCTTCGGACCCAGACCAAGTAGTAATGGGTGGAACCAACGTTCCAGGCTACAACATAGTTGCCTCCGCTTCCTGTTCTTTGTTGGACGGAGGTGGTGGGATTCTGCACATACTCTGTCTGTCTTTCTTTTATAAGCTGCAGTCCACGGGTAAGAAGCCAAATCACTCTAAAAACCCGCACAGAGAAAAGCGGCTAAGTCAACCGTGAACCCAAAGAGCTCTCCCTGCTGCCTACCCTTCTTCACCTCTCTGAAGCATCCATGGACGTCCGGGTCCATGAACTTATAAAAGGAGTTGCTCTGGTTTTTGGCACTGCCTCAAATTCCTGGAAACTGTTTTGGGGGCCAACCCACCATTCCGCCCATCTTATTCCATCTGCCCCACTTTAGAGCCCTGAAAGCGTCTTGGCCAGAGCCCAAGGCGGACACTCACTGCAGTCAGGAACTATGCTCCAATAAAGCACAACAGAGGCCACACGAAGTGCCACAGCAAGCAGACCTGGAGAGAAAGACGAGGGTACAGCCAGCCCCTCACGGGGACACGGTGGGGCTTGGCTGGCTTGGGCCAGGGTCCTGGCAGCATTTCTGTGCTCTGTAACCTGGAACAGTCCAATCCCGGAGAGTGAGAGGTGGGGAAAGTGTGCAAGACCCACTTGTGAGGAAGGCCCGAGTCCTTAAACCTAGAAGGGCTCCCCTGGAAGCATTTCGAAACATACAGCCGCCAGCAGCAGGGTTTCTACCTTCTGCCTCTTCGATCCCCTAGAAGTGTCAAGTTAAAATGCTTCATTGTCTGTCCTTTACTGTGGGAAAGTTGGAAAATAAAGCGACAAGAAAAACGTATCCCCAACTGTCCTATCAACCAGCAGAACGTCAGTATTATGCGAGTTTCCCTTTACTTCTCTACATATATACGGAGATTTGCATTCTGCAAACATTTATATTGTTCCACATTTCTCTCTATGCAGTGTAAATCACATTTACAAAATTAGGCTGTGTCCCTAGCATCACCCTAAACAAAAGGAAATAAAATCTCAGCTCCTTGAACACTCCCCCATTCATTCCCTATCTCTTGCTGTCACAGAATAACACCAACCTAAATCTTTGGCCTCTTATGAGTATAGCTGTGATTTTCCCGTCCAGTGGAGTATGACAGGAACGTGAGTATGGATGTTCGCTATATTCCTAATAAAAAATTTAAGATCCTAAAATTGTGAGTTGGAACCCAACAATTCTCAGATACTCAGGCTGGGCTCACCCCCTTTCTCATCTGAGTCTCCCTATGCAGTAAAATGCCACAGAAGACTCAGCAGCGAGGAAGGACCGAGACGAATCCCCAGAATGCCTAGCAGCGGCTGCTACGGGACACAATGAGGACTAACTCAGCCCAAGGCCTCCAGCGGGCAGGGAAGTGGAAAAGAAGCTGGGGGATAGTCAAGGACACTGGAGAATACAGTTCTGATTACCTGCAGGCTGCGTGTGGATTATTGTAAGAGCTCTGTCTGCGGCAAGTGCAAAATCTCACTGTGCAGCTCCTCTGCACCTGCGACACCAAGGAACCAATGACCCGCCCTTGCCTCACAAGGGGCCTGTTGTGGGAATATTTTAAAAATTAAGTGTCTGGGGGCTGGGGATATAGCTCAGTGGAATAAGCGCCTGCCTAGCAAGTGCAGGTCCTGAGTTCGATCCCCAGTACCGCCAAAAAAAAAAAAAAAAAAAAAAATTAAGTGTCTGTTCTCAGTTTGTGATAAATGCCCAGAGGAAAGAGCAAGCCACTGGCTTGGTCTCAGGACAGGGCCATCTTCTTATTCGAGCCTGTGCTTACTTAGCAAAGTGTGCAATGTGCCGGGACAGAAGTGGAGGACGCGTGACCTCTCAAAGAAGGCTGCAGCCAAGAAGACCAGGAGCCACTAGGTCAAGAGAGACCTCGAAGGGACCCAAGTCAGTGCATGTCCACATCACACTGACTGCACAGCTAACTGCACAATGACACTGTTATTCTGTGCACAGACACAAGTGTTCATCCACCGTGATAGGAAGCTTTGGAAACGCTTTAAGTTACAAAAGCCTACATTCAAGTGGTCCAGATTTTCATAGATAATGAACACATAAGACACACCTGATTAATTATTTCCCATTGCAGAAACACGCCTTTCTCCTATCTTAGTTTGAGTCTCTGGAAGTGGAGTCCAAAAGGTTAAGCTGGAAACTGATGCCTGGAATTTTTCAGAAGAACAGGATTCTTTTCTCACCTTTTAAAACTGCTTTTCCTCGAAGCAGATCTGGTGGTTCTTTTAGTAATGCCTGCACTGCCAGAAAGGTTAGGTTCAGATGTTTTACAGCTCTGAACACTGGACTGAAGAATTACTCTGAAAATAGTTGGAAAAAAATAAGATTATATGCACTGAAACAACTTTCAAATACTTGACAGAGGAAGGCATTTTTGCACTTCAGTGCAAATTGTTTTATCGTGTATCAACAGGATTTTCAATAAACACATGCGCAAAAAAAAAAAAAGGAAACACATTGTTTTACGCCAAGACTTTTTAAAATGAAGCATCTCATTTCCCTTTCAAGGTCACACAGAGATAACCAAGGTACTTTACTTTTGGATAACAAGTGATTTGACTTTATAAGCAAATCACACCAAAGAAATCATCAGTCAAACAAATATGAAAAAGGACACTCAGATTTCTAGTCATAAAAATGAGTTATAAGCCAAAATTTCTAGAGGACACAGATACAGATTTAGGAACTAGCTATACAACATTGACCGGTCAGAGCTGAATAGAACTACGTAATAATGCTGCATCAATAATATTTACTTTACATTGCAATTCAAATTTTAAAAACATGTTCAAGTGAAATTGTGATTTCCCTGGTTGGTGGCTACTTGCTAAACGTTCAAGTGACATTAAAATAGAAGTGAGATCACTTAAATGTTGTGAAAATTCCCTTAATTAAACTCTAAAATCCCTCCTGTGACAGCAGACTGCCCATAAGCCAATCCATGAGTCAGGAAGGCCACGGGGAACACCAACGCCCCATTTGTAAGTGGAGGGTGTTCGCTTTTGTTGTAGAGCAGGAGAAGTTATCAAAAAATTTGTTATGAAAATCACAGAAAAACCGAGCCTCGTGTACATTCATTGATACATGCCAACATTTACTTATCTGGAAGATATATACTGACTAAAAAAAAGGTTTCTATTCTCATATTCCACTCTAAGGATGAGGCGGCCAGTAACAGCCTGTAAGATCCTGGTTGGTCAAGAGTAAAATACAAAGGAGTCAAACTAACCTGGATCCTGACTCATAGGGCTGCGCCACCAAGCAAAGTGGTTAAGGACTAATGCCAGGCCCTTCAATGTGGTACAGGTTCCTGAAGTCCTGCTTAAACCACAGCACATCTCTCAGTGCCTTCAGACTGTCTGGAGACTGGCTGGGGACATGGGGTAGCCTCAAGCTCCTGCAGGATTCTGAAGGCCTTGGAAACTAGCCCTGGACGACATGGAGCCGATCTAATCCTGGATCAACCAGCCAGTGTCTGCGCCACTATTTCTCAGCCTGTTCACTGAAACCCTAACCCAAAACAGCAGATGCAGACACAGTTCCTAGGGGTCCAGGAACTGATGCTCTGACTTAAGAATTCTGCTTCTGAGAGCAAGAATTTATTACTGAAAAGCTCTTTTAAAAAATTATTTTAAGACACATAATTGCACATATTTATGGGGTCCAGGGAGACACTTCCATATATGCACACAGCGGGTAACAATCTGATCAGGGTAACTGGCATATTTATTGTATTTATTGTACTGGGAAAATTAAAACTCCTCTCCTATTCTGAAGTACTCAACCATAGTTACACTATACTAGGCTAAAGGGTATTAGAAGTTGTTCCTTCTAACTGCTAAAAATTCTTTCTGATTATATAAAGTGAGGAAGAAATATCTCTTCATCTCTGTTAAGGCAATGAATCCAGAAATTTGTATAAAGAGAAATAAAAAAAATTGCTGATGCTTCCCCACGTCCTTGCCTCAGATGCTCTTTACAAATAGAGAAGACAAGACTTCAATGGCTTTTTAAAGATGCTACATTTACTTTTCAAAGAACAAGGCTACTGCGAGCCGAAAGCGTAGGCCATGTTTGCACTAGAAAATCATTAATATGAGGGAAAAACAAAACCAATGCAAAGCACTGACTGCTTAGGAAATCTGAGTCCCGATTTCTCAAGTGTTACTGCGAAGTGTATATACGATCCAGAACAGGAAGTCACTGCTCCGTGGTTTTTTTACTTCTCTATAAAATTAGTAGAAATTGAGGCTAAATAATTTAATAACAGTGGCTAATAATTTCTGAAGTTTCTTCGGAACTTTGAAACCACAGGAGTGAGGGAAATTTAGGCTACATTAGCTGTACCTGGGAAGAGTCAGTCTCTGGGTCTGTGCCACCAGCAGAGCAGGTGCCACACCTGTTACCCATCAGTGACCCCCAGCAGCTACACCTGGCTGTCACCAGTAACAACCTGGAAGGAACCGCAGACAAGGTGCGTTCACTGGCCAAGCATAGCAGGGCTCCTGGCCCCCCGGTGATTCCTCCTAACAAATGTTTGCCACGTGTGTTTTCCTCTTTACCCCAGAGCATAGCCCCATGGAGCCTCGGCGTTTGGACACAGTGACATCTGTAATCAGTGCAAGGCACATGGCAAAGAGCGAAGAGAAAAGCAAAGAGTCTCACCCAGCAAGCTACAAAAAGCCTGGATTTCCAGTTCCGAGAGGAGACTCCCTCCGAGTGACTGCGCACTAGAGATATGGGTAGCAGCGACCCAAAGCCTTTGGAAGGATGCCCTGAGGCCCTGCAGCCTCCAGAGGCAACTGTCCCAAGGCTGATCAGGGACAGGAGGAGTCCCCTGCTCCTAGAGATCAATGACAACGGGAGCATGAGCAGCCCACTTGACCACGTATCGGGAGCGGTGGGGACTGCAAAGATTACCCTGGTCCCCTGCACTGTAACCGCTTGAAGCTCTCTACTTTTGTACATTCCAAAGTCAAAGGCAAGGGCGGGGCATGGTGGTGCACGCCTGTAATCCCAGCACTCAGGAGGATGAGGTAGGAGAATCACCTTGAGTTCGAGACCAGCCTAGGCTACATAGTGGGTTCATTGCTAGCCTGGGCTACACAGCAAGACCCTGTCCCCGCAAAAAACAAAAGCAAAACAGAACCAAGTCAAGGCAGGCAACACCCAGTGTGGTGGCACAGGCCTGTAATCCCAGTATGCTAAAAGTAAGGACAGAAAGTCTGGGGGTGCTAAAACTAGGATGGAAAGTTCAAATCCTGCCTGGGCAAGTTAGCGAGACCCTGTTTCAAACAGAAAATAAAAGAGAGGGCTGGGGATGTGGGTTCAATCCTCAGTACCACCAAAAAAGACAGAACCAGGGCCGGGGATACAGCTCAGATGCACAGGCACTTGCTGGGCAAGCCTGAGGTCAGGAGTTCAATTCCCAGTACCAAAAAAACTCACCAAACAACAACAACAATAACAAGAACTCCCCAAAACCTGGTAAACCCTATTGTGCTTTAAGTCTTAAAACGTTACAGCAACCATTTGTAATAATAAAAACAAAGGTTATTGATCTTATACTGAATACTGAAAAGAAGAGCCTGACATAGACCATTATTAAACTGCCTCTGGGATCCTGTATAAAGAAACCATTATCTCACCAGGGGCGGGGGGGAGGGGGTCAGCTGCTCCCACTAGGAATACGCCTACTGAGACTAAAGACAAGATTGAGATTATAGATTATTGAACAAGGTTAATGATGTCATCACAGGCCTTTCCTACTCCTACTGGATCAATATTACCCAAGCGGCTATCCTTGTAATCTTACTGGATGATCATAATTTTGTCCATATCTTGTGATTTTGCTCTGTAAAACTTCCTCTGAGAAGTGGGTAACTCATTCAGGACCCCTCCTCTCTCTCAGGAGCTATTCCTAATTCCCTATTCCTTTTCCACAGGAAATTCTCCTACTCTTAAAGAAAAACTAAAAAACAAAAACAAAAACAAACCAAAAATCAAAACAAAAAAACCTTATTCTGGGAGTAAAGTGCTTCAGTATTATTAGCAGTGACTCCACCCGCTCAGAACATCTTTGCCATCCGGACTAAATGGGAGCAAAAAGAAACCTTCGTAGTGACTGATCTCTTGAGTCAGAGTAGGTGGAATCGGAAGCTTACTAAGAAAGTAAAGGGGAAAGAATCCAGAGATTAACCACGTCAAAATATGCACATGTGAATATATCAGTTTGCTTTAAAAATATTCAAGAAAGCATCACAAATAAGAACGTGTTAAGTGGTTTTGTTTACCTCTGAAGCGAGGAAACTGTTTCCTAAATCTGTTAGCCACGTGAAAACACTCACTGAAACCACAAATTACCAGAGCTGGTTGCAAAGGAATTTTACTTTGGAAGAGATCCTAGAAGGAACTTCTGCATTCTTTTGTAATTTCCAAGTCCAAGCTCAGATAAGAAAAGCCATTTTTTGGAAAGATCAGTGAAAGAAAAAGTCTCAGAAAATAAAGAACACAGCCTGGACCCGTGCGGGGGGTGGGAAAGCGCAGGGTCACAGCCGCGTCCCCCTCTGTGGCTCTTAGCTCTGGCGCTCTCTGTGGAGGCTGCACGCCCCCTTCTTCTGCAGGAGTTTTAAGGCCTGCATTCAAGGATGAATGACGGAAGAGAATACAAGCTTGTCCATGTTAGCCGGTAAAGACATGCCGGCTCTTCCTGGGAAAGGAGGGAAGTGGGGCTCAGAGGCGCCAAGGAGAAACTCTGCAGCAGGGCAAGCCGGCCGCTCTGCGCCTCTCGCTCACCAAGGCAGAGGTGCACTCTGCTGCCCAGGAGGAAGTGGGGCCAGGAGACGGCTCTGCACACTGAACCCGGAAGACTCAGGAGAAAGCTGCTGGGATGCCAGAAACCAGGGCCCGAGCTTCACTCGACCTCAAGGCTACAAAATCGAGCGTTCAACTAAACGTAGCAGGTCCCTGGGAGAAGCTTCTCTTGGGGTTAGATAGGAGAGGACACATTCAAGACACAGACATTACAGAGAGGCCGTATAAACAGCCGACTGAAAGGACACCATCCCAAACATCCCAAGCGAATTAAACATGTCTGATGGGAAAGCAACTCTTTCAGTGTCTTTATTTATAAATGGCTATTTCAAGATACGTTACAAGTAAACACAACTTACAAGCAAGGCTGCGTTATTTTTAATACCTCTGCTACGCAAGGAAGAGAGAAGCCTCCCTCCTGCGCCATCCCATTTGCTGAAAAAGATTCAGAAAAAGGACCCTGGAAAACGGCGAACCAACAAAACCAGGAGAGCCGACCAGGAGAGAGCGTGCACAAGGACACCGGGGGGGCCGGAGAGGAACGGGGAGGGGCACTTACACAGCAGCTACCTGCCCAAGGGTCCTGATGGCTACTGTGCTCTGAAACCATCGAGACAGAGGAGCAGGGTGGGGAGGATGTAGTCACACACAATCCACCACATGGCAACGCTACCCAGCGCAGAGGCCAGCACAGCTAGGGGGCATCTGGAAGGGGTGAGGGGAAAGAAGAGATGTTCAAATTGGGAAGCCGAAGCAATTAACATAGCAAATAAATACATATGTTGAGCCACCTGGGAGTTTGAGGCGCCGTAAAGGTCCCCAACAGCAACTGGGGTGCGACTGGGGTGGGGGCAAGGACGGACTTTTGCCATTTTATGTTGACAAAAATTGTTGTCTTCGTTTTCACCAGGCTTGACACCTGGGAACAAAAGTTTAGACTCAATCTTTCGTTAGACACCTGCACGTGTTAACTTTATAATGCGGAAACCAGTCACAGTTCAAATGCATACAAATGTGCACACAAAGGAACTAAACTAAGCCACAGGGGAAAAGCCCTAGACTGGGTAAGGCGATCACAGGCAGCAGAACTATGAATGAAATATAGACTTGAGCTCATTTCAGCAGGACTGTAACTCAAGCTCCTAAACCATCCAGTTTAGGGAAATTATACACTTGGCTAGCATGGATCACAGAAGCTCACTCGAGCTGGACGACAAATTTTCCTTCTCTGTCACAGCTTTCTCTCTGGCCACCTCTGTCATGGGGTCCAAGCAGGCTTTGTGCTTGTTGCTTCTCCTTCCTGAGGACTGGGTCCTGTCAGAAGGAAGGAAGCCTGCTCACAACTAGAAGGGCAGCAGCTCCTGGTCACACTGCTGACCAGACACACATGGCTCCAACGAGCATTTGCTGTGTGCACAGCCCTGGGTGGCTCAAGCTGCACATACCTGGTCTGGTCTGCTGGGTCATCTTTTCTCTTGACCCTGTCACTGAGAGCATTGTGAGCTATGTGTTAGGGGCCCCACATGGTGCAAACCTGAATTCACTCACTTAATGTTCCCCCCAAAAAACAAACCTACTAATGCATATAAATTACCTAACTTTATATTAACGTTTCAACAGAATAGAAAGGTCTAAGAATGCTAGAGAACTGCCTACCTAACTTTAAGGGTGATTAAAGTTATCTTAGAATGGTGTAAACGTCTAGGTGTCCACATCATAGATTTTTGTTCGAGTACAGCTCATAGCATGATACTTGTGTTACACTGCCGCAGAACACACTTGTCTCTCCTGCTTGCCAAGAGGGACTCCTGGGGGTTCCAGGCTGAGTACTATCTCCATTTTTACCTTATTACTATGAAGACATTGACTCTTCACGCATAACTTCATTTAATTTCCACTATACCTAGCAGGAGCGCACTTAGGACAGGCAGCTCTGCTAAAGTTATAAACCTACAAATTGATGTCAGCACAGATGGCATATTTGCCACCAAGGCCGGAAGATCAGGTCAATGTCGTGGAACTACACAATGTACTGTTCCTTATAACTTTACTTCTCCAAATAAAGGAGAAACCAATCACTGGACACTGAAGTAGTGTGACTTTCTCCTTAGAAACACCAATGCCACCGGGCAGGCGAGGTGACATGCACCTAGGACCTCACCATTCTGGGAGGCTGGCACGGGGGGATCACGTCTGAGTCCAGCCCAGGCCGCGAAGTAACTTACTGAGAGCCTGTCCTTAAAAAGAAAAAAAAAATTCCGGGGATGGAGCTCATTGTGAAGGCTCTGAATTCCATCTCCAGTATCGCCAAACTTGCTTACTCTCACTGACATTCTTTCTCGCAGGCATTATCCCAGACTAGCACCAAAGTAAAGCAGCACGCCCATGGTAATACATGAATTACAACGGGGAGGCAGGATTCGAGTTTTAGACTTCTGGACCCAGGCTGCTCTCAAACACTCTCAGGGGCCTTTTATTTCTAAAACACCAACGAAAGGTCTGGCAGGGAGAGAAAGGGAGCCTCCAGTTACCTTCTTCTCTGAGAGCCAAAAAAGCTACAAATTAGAGCCTTAAAAGATACAGCAAAGGGCGTCTGGGAGAGCCGACGAGTTGAAACCAAAAATGCTGAGGCCCGGCAGGGCCTGGCTCTGACTCTTTTGAGAAACTCAGGCTCTTTACACTAATGTAGTAATTCCAAGGTTAGAAAAATTCAGCTGGATGGGGCGGCACATGCCTGTAATCCCAGCACTCTAGAAGCTGTGGCAGGAAGATTGCTCCAAGTTCAAGGGCAGTCTAAGCTACACAGCGAGGCCCTGCCTCAAAATAAATAAATAAATAAATAAAAAGCGGCCAAGGAGTTTACTATGTACGTGGGGAGGGGGAGATTCAATTGTTTTAAGATTAAACAAGCATGGACAGTGGTGGACTCTTTCTTCCTTCCTTTTCCCTGTTCCTCTTTTATTTATTTTTTGGTTGTTGTAACTTTTACTATCTTAGTTGGTTCTGAATTACCATCAAGAACACACCTTCAGTTACTTGTCTGGGGGTAAGGTGCAGCACAACTAGAAAATAAATCACACAAAGGGCTGGTCCTTCTTCCCCCTGGCTTTTCTAGGGTTTGTTTTGGTGCGGGGGATGGAAGCCAGGACCTCACAGTTGCTAGGCAAGTGCCCTGTACCACTGGGTGAGCCCTCCCTCTCAGGCTGCTCTCAGGGCCTTCCTCCCAGAAAGCCTGTACTGCAGGGCAGCGTAGGATCTAGGGTCACTGGCAGGTCCCAGAAGCACATTCCTTTTCCATTACCATGTACCCATCTGCACAGTGACCTGAGCTCCAGAAAACATTCCCGAGGGTAGAGGACAAGATGACTGAAGGATGTTTGCTGGAAGCCAAATTCAAGAACTTTTGACCAAGCAAACTGGACCCCTGCTTATCATTATTCAAAACCTGAGTTCTGAACAGAGGGCAACGACCTAGAAACACACTGACCATGCAGATTCTTAAAAAAAAAAACAGGGTACGGTTAAAAAAGCAACCCACAAAATTGCTGATTTTCAAGGGTTTGCAATTCAAAGGGTGGCCTCAGGGCCAGCGGCAGCTGCCACTGGAAGAAAGTTTGACAGAAATGCCGAAATCTCAGGCCCACCAACCCTAAGTGCTGAGCTCCGCTTCCATAAGCTCCCAGGGGCTCCAGGGGAAAGTCTGACGGGCACAGCTCCAGGGCTTTCTCTACCTTAGCTTTGGGAAGATTATTTTTGGAATCAAGAGAACCATTAAAAAATTTTTCATGAAATTTTTAAATGGTACTTAAAGATAAAATACATTATATAGCAAATTCAGATTTATACGAAATAAATTATATAAAGGGGTCTACTCGACAAGAGCACTGTTAAGCTGGAGGTAGGATTCTTAAGGGCAGAAAATCAGTCACAGAATTCAGATTAGGACCCTGGATCCTCTGCTCCCAGGGAAGCCCCTCATGCCTGTGTGTAATTCAGTTACATCTTCAGGAAACACTAATGAACAACCTCTCCTAATTAAAAAGAAAGCCTGTTTTCTGCCAATAGAAATGTTTTAATTTTATCATCAGCTCCCTACCACATATAAGTATTGTTTATGTTTTTTGGTCAATACTAGGAATTGAACCCAGGGCCTCCACACTAAGCTACATCCCTGGCCCTTTTAAATCTGAGACAGGGAGTCTCTAAATTGCCTGGGTGGGACTTGAACTTGAGATCTCACACTGCCTCAGCTTCCCAGAGTCCTGCGATTACGTGTGTGCATCACCACAAGTGGCTACAGAGTTTTGTGAATAAAAACGAACTATTCTCTACCAGTCCTTTCACCAGAACCTGGAAAAAGGCTGGGAGTTACCGAAAGGAAGGGCTCCAAATGGCATGGGTGGGGCCACTGCACCTACTCAGGAAGGCCTGGGACGGAAGTACCGCAGCCGCGTGTTTTGATTCTCCACACTTCTCTTCCATCCTGCACGTTCCATGTGGTCAAATCCAGCTAATACACACACATACCAAAGAAAGTATATGTGGGGGTTTTTGGCTCTAAAGGCCCCTCCCATCTCGTGGTAGCTGTCTACCCACGTTCTTTTCCATCTTTTCTCCCCAAATAAACTGTCCTCTGTTAAAAATGAGTGAAAAAATAACAAATAAACATGAAAGTACACGTGGACATAAGCCTGCTCAGTAACTATAAAGTTTCCTGTTCTGATGCTGACCTTTCTTTTAGAACTTGAAAATAGTTCTCCACAACTATACAAGGATATGGTTTAAAAAACTACACTCCTATTGCCCCAAACAATGTGAAGCCACTACATTACAGCTGACTAAACCCCACAGTAGATGATCCGGGCAGCTGAATGACCGAGAGCTTCCTGGGTGAGCACCAGCAGATTTTAAGGGACATAATCGCTGCGGGGCAGCACCACAGGCGGGAAGCTCTAGAGAAAAGTGCACAGAGGAAATGCGTGCACGGGATGCTGTATTAAACAAGACCAAGGATGACAAGGAAAACCAGACTCACGCGAGTGGGATAGCGTGTGCTTTTGGCTGTCTTCTGCTTTTCAGGGCTCGAAGTCTATCACCTTGCGTGACTTCAGTGACTTCGTCGTCGTCACTGAACTGTGTAAGTGAAAAACACGGGGCCAGTGATTCCAGCTCTGCTCCCTCCCAAGTAGGCGCAGCGGCTCCCTACCCGACATGTGGAGACACTCTGGGCTGCTGGTCTCTTCAGTACTGCTCACGTTTCCAAGTCACACTTTGGGCCACGGTGCAAGACACCTGGAACCCAACCACCCTCTCCTTATCAAACATTAAGGGCAATAAAGAAGAGTAACACGTTCTCGGTTCTGGCAATCTCTTTCTTTAAAATCTCCCCAACCACCTACCACCCCTACATCTTTCAGTATTGCTACTCTCTTGTTTTTTTGTTTTGTCTTTTTGAGACAGAGTCTCCCTATGCCGTTCAGGCTGGCCTAGAGCTCACTTTGTAGCCCAGGCCGGTCTCGAACTCACAATGATCCCCCTGCCTCAGCCTCCCGAGTGCTGGGATTACAGGCGTGCGCCACCACACCCGGCATCTCAGTACCGCTACTCTCTGAAGACCTGATCTTGTAAGAGTTCTCTTGAGAACTAGTGGTTCCCTAAGTCAGCTGCTAGAAAATGAGAAAAAGGGATGGGACAGAGGAAAAACAATCTCCATCTGAAGAATTCATTTTAGATTTCCATTTGCCACCTGTGAAATGTCTGTTCTTCTGCACACACTGCTTTGTTTTAACCCTTCTAAGTAAGCTACCCAGGGAGGGTTATAAATATTAAAAACTATCATGATAGTCCCTCAAAATGTGCTTCAGGTTCTCAACGGCATTTAAAGCAGAGATGACAGCGCGACGCGGTTACCGGTTCAGATTCCTGCTTGTCTTCATTTTCGATCTCTTTTATTGAAATGTCATCAACGCCTGAGAGGAGTCTGGAGAAGGTGGTTCTGTGTGGTCCGTTCTCCCGCCTCCTTAGCTTTCGACGAAGATAGTCTCCTTCCAGCCAGAGGCTTGTTTGTTTCCTAGAGCATTTAAGCAACAGCAAAATACAGCTTTCCAGAGAGAACGTTACAAAAACAGTTTTTCCTACCATATTATCTGTTGTTACTGGAAAATTCCCCTTCCCATCAGCCTCTAGATCGTGTGTTCTCTCAGGAACTATTTAGGCTTCCATCTACTCACATGACCAGAAACTGCTGCTGAGGCCCAATCACTGAGCCAGGCCTACAGATCCTGACCCAGGCGATGCTCTCGGCTGCTGTCATCCGGTAGTGCTTCATGATGTAGCAGGCAATCAGGGTGCCAGTCCGACCAAGGCCAGCTAGGACAACAAACCAACCAGTGACACCTGGCCTCATACACTCCAGAACCTTTTTTTTTTTTTTTTTTTTTTTACCTGGAATTGAACTCAGGACCTCATGCTTGCCAGGCAGGCGCTTCTGCCACTGAGCTATATATCCCTGGCTATTCCAGAACTTTCTGGGCAAGAACTTTTAAAATAAAAAGACTTCCCATGGTTCTGCCGCCATCAAATGTTTCTCGAGGTTGGCCACTGGGCCTCGCGCCACTCAGTTTCATTCCAACCCTCCGTCTCCCTCGCTTTCCTGCCCACTTCCAGAGCCTTCCCTTCCTCTTACCTAGACTCTCAAGTCTTCCCAAGATGGTTAATCTTAAGTGTTGTGTCAATTTGGAAGAAGTCTTAAGAGTCTCTGAACATCTGAACTAGTCAATACAATGTGAAAAGACCCCATCCACTAGGAGGAAGGCCTGTCTGAAACAATCAAGGCCGGCTCCTGGAGTAAGATGGGCTTCTCCTGCAGACTGCCCAATTCACAGGCCTGTGCCATGGGCTCCCCCGGGCATCCAGCTGCCAGCACACACTGCACACTAGGACACATGAGACTCCACGCCATGCGAGGCCCCAGCCCCTCCCATATGTATTACACACCTAATGTTCTGTGTTGCTCCAGGATGTTCACCAATACACAGTGGACCAGGAAGAGGGGTGCTGTAGTGAGAAGCATGTCATCATGTGGAAGTGACTTTGGAGTTGGGATCGTACAGCCTAGAAGGGCTCTGCCTTACGTTAGAAGTCCAGGCTGCCTGGCTGACTGCTGCCGGCCACGTGGGTATTAAAGGTGATTCTGGTGCAATTTCGGGCAGATAAAAGAAGGCACTGCTGGAAACTGGAGGAAAGGCAACTCTTACAATAAAGAGGTAGAGAAATCGGCTGATTTGTGTTCTAGTATCTTGCGGAAGACAGAATTCGTGAATGATAACACCTTGGATATTTAGCAAAGATCTATAAAGAGAGCTTAGAAGGTAAAGCCTCGCTTCTTCTCACGGGTCACAGTGACGTGCGAGGGGCAGGGTGAACTGAAGGAGGGCTCAGTAAGTACAAAGGCATCAGAGACTGAAGATCCAGCCACCGTGTACCCCGTATAACCCTACCACGGAAGAGGCAGGCAAGCGCTGAAAAGGACACCAGGGGCACGGCAGGGCAACTGCTTCATAGTGAGAGCCCACAGGGTTAACCACCTTTTAGCAAAGGCAGGGTCAGAGATGGACAGCATCAGCAGAAACAGGGCCAATCAGGGCCAAAGGGCCTGGGAACATAGCTCACTGGCACAAGTGCCTGCCTGGCAAGCACGAGGTCCCAGTATCAAAACAAACAAACAAAACCCACAACATCCAATCGGGACGAAAGGAGACAGAAATGGTATCAAATGAAGAGAGTGCTGTTTGATTTTTTTGGCCCTATAAAAGAACGAACCCAGGGCCTCCCGTATGCCAGGCGAGGTTCTGCCACAGAGCTACATTTTCAATCCCTTTTATAAACTTTGAGCCAGAAACTCACTAAATCACCAAAGCTAGCCTCCAGTCTGTGATTCCTCTGCCTCAGCCTCCTGGGTAGTGAGGGTTATAGGCATGCAACACAATGCACGGCACGGTTTTCAAACTTCTGACAACAATGGATGACTCCAAAAGCAATTCAGAACATGACAGGGTAGCTACCGCCTGAGTCCAGCACGCAGGAGGCTGAGGCAGGAGGATTGCTGCGAGTTTGAGGCTAGCCTGAGTTGCATAGTGAACTCAAGGCCAGTCTAAACTACTTAGTAAGACTCTCTCTCAAAAAAAGAAAGAAATAAAGAAAGAAAGACAGAGAGAATACACAGAGAATAAGCCACGAGGAAAGAGAGAAGGGTGTGGACAAGTCAAGGAGGACAGAAGCCACACCAGCAATCAGTCCTGCAGGCACCTTCACCTCTCTGCCAGCCTCCAGAACCAAGAAAACACTTTCAGTTACACAAGACACCCAGGCTGCTGCCCTATCTAGGCAGTCTGAATGGATGACTACACTTCTTAATGAATCTCAATTGCCAAGGCGCAATGCCATTTTCCGAACTCATGGCTTTTCTTTTGAAAGAAAAAAAACCCAGTCATTACCAAACCCTCTTTTAATTGCTCATCAGTCTGTACAGTTCTTTGCTGAGAGGTGACTGATGCTATGCACTGGGTAACAGTATCCCTGTCTCTACCTACTAGAGGCCATGCAGCATCTTCTGCCGAGCTGTCAAGCTGTGGGCAAAAAGGGGAAGTCCCCAGCCACTGCGGAATGTTCCCTGGGGGATGCAAAAGCACCAGGCTAAGAATAAACTCAACAGTTTTGAATAATAAAAAGAAATGGTTAGTGCTGGGTTTTGTCTAAATGACTGTTTACCATTTAAGGGTCTATACCGGTGGTGGCAAACCTATGGCACATGCCACAGCAGGCTGTTATTGAAAGCTCTAAAAGGTTCACCGTCACTGGTCTATATAGATGTTCTATTTCATTATGATTCTGTACTAGTAGATGTTGTATCTGTAGGAATTTGTCCATTTTACTTGGCTGAAACCATTTTTTCTCCTACAATAGATCGTAATACTCTCTCATTGTCCTTTTGTTTCCATAGACTGATTAATAACGTCCCATCATTTCTGATTTTAGTAATGTGAGGCTTTGCTCTTTTTTCTTTCACGTAGTTCAAGGTTCACGACTTTTATTAATCTTTTTGAAGCAGCCTAAAGTATTTTGCTTCTTATATTTTTCTCTCTGTAAGTTACAATATTGGTTATAATAATGACAATATTTTACAAATTATCATACTATAATAATATAGGACCAGCCTTTACAACTTCCCATGTATTTTTCCTTGCCAGAGATACTATTTATTCATATCATATCTTACTTTTCTCTTGCTGCTGAGACAAAATACCCAACACTCAAAGTTAAAGAGGGAGAGGTTTATTTAGCTCACAGTTTGCGGAGGTTTCTGTCTATCATCAGCTGACTCCAAGGCAGGGTGGTGTGGCAGAGGGGCAACAGTTCACAGTGGCAGGAGACAGCAAAAGCAGCAAGAGCCAAAAAAGCGAGAAGCAGCCTCTTTCCTTCCTTTATACTGTATTTAGGCTACTGCCCTCAGGCAGGTATAATACTTGCACCCCCACCAATCCCAGCACTAGACAACGAACCAATCACAAACTCTAGATTCAGCCACTTCTAAAAAGCCACCCCATGACTGCATGAGGCTTTGCAGAGACATCCAGACACAAACCGTAACATATGGCTTCAAGTTGTAGTCCAATGTCCGCTAATTTCTACCTAACAGACGCCTTTTGGCATTTCTTCTACCATAGGTCTACTAGTAAAAAATTGCCTTAACATTTTGATCATTTGTGAATATCTTAATCCCCTCTCTGGTACTGGGGCTCTGTACAGAGCTACACCCCAGCCCTCTTCATTTTTAATTTTGAGACAGGGTCTTACTAAGTCACTAAGATATCCTGGCTGGGCTTGAACTTGTGGTTCAACTGCTTTAGCTTCTCAGAGTCATGGATTACAAGCGTGCACCGCTATACCCGGTTATTTTTGAGGGAGTTTTTCAGGCTAACTTAGTCTTGGTCAGTAGGGCGCACCTCCTCCACCTTTATCATTGTGCCTGTTATGAACTCACTGACCCTGGTCTCTGATGCTTCTGAAGAGCAATCTGCCGATAATCTTCATGCATCTCTACAAGTCATTTCTCTCTTGTTGCTTTGAAGATGCTCTCTTTGTCACTGGGTTTAAACGGTTTGATTACAACATGTCTCCATGTGAGTTTCTGAATTTGTCTTGTTCAGAGGTTGTTCAGCTTCTTGGATATTTATATTCATGTCTTTCATCAAATTTGGCAAGTGTTCAAGCAAACAATCTCTGCTTCTTTCTTTCATATCTGGAATTCTTAACATTCATAATTTGCTTAACTGTATCCCAAAGGTCCTTAAATTCTGTTAATTTTGCTTCACTTCTTTTTATTTCTGTTTCTCAGACTCGGTTTTTTAATAGTTCTACCTTTACAATCACTGACTCATCTGCCTAAATTTGTTTCTCAATTCCTGAAGTAAACTTTATTATACATTTCCTTTGCAGAAATTTTTTTGTTTGCTTTTATTTTTTCTATCATTTAAAATTTATATTTCCATTTTGTTCATACATTCTTGACTTCTTCCACATTGTTTTTACTCTGAACTTCTTTAATAAAATTGTTTTCACTCTATAAGTAAATCCACCATCTCGCTTTTCTCAGGGACAATTTTTGCAGATGGATTTTTCCCTTTGAGCAGGCTGCTTTCATGTATCTTTGCCTCCCTTGTAAGTTTTCAAAGAAAACCGGCCATTTGCTGTAATTCTAGCGGTAAAGGTTGGCTGGGCTTTTTTCCCTTCAAATGTTGTTCTATTCTTAGGAATAATTATATTCCTTATTCATTTATTATCTAACAAGATAAATGTTAAGTCCTAGAATGTATAATGTATTACTGTAAAGCCAGTCATTCATTCAAAAAGTATTTATTAAGAACCAGGCTTTGTTATAACTGTAGAAAACATGGCAGCTTATTATGACACAGTCTCCATGGAGACAAGCTCTACTGGATCTACTACTATACCCTGGTGATGCCAGAACTCATCACACAATGTACAGATATGATAGGCACACAGCAGATACAGCACAGTACTTAGTGAAAACACGTATGTATTTCAATGTAATAAGCCTTTCTAAAGTTCCTTATAAAATAATTCATTATATACTTCATATGGATTCAGGATTTTATTTGAATTCATTAATTAATTAATCAAACTCACAACTTCACACTTGCCAGGCAGGCACTGTGCCACTGAGCTAAATCCCCAGCCCCTTGCTTCAGGACTTTAAAAGCATCTTTAAAACAATAAAGGTAGCTCTGTGTGTCCCAGCATACATTGGACGTTTAGTGCAAAGTGTTCTACCCAATATTCACACACAGACACCACCCTCTAGCCGGCCCTGGAACATACCTTTACAATGTACTGCAATGGCACCCTCAGCATTCTCACAAATATCCAGGAACTCTTTGACAATGGATTCCGTTGGGGTGCTACCATCCGCAAAGAAAAGATCATGGTGATCGAAACCAGCATCTGTAAAGCGCTTAGCGTCATACATCCTTTTATTCAGGCGAATAACGGTAGTAACGTTGTTACTCTTAAAATATGGAATATAAGTCTCCGGAGAATGTTGGTGGTAACCTACATTAAAAAAAAAAAAAGGCACCAGGTCTTGTAAAACGCAAAAAGAAAACAATGGCGTTTCGCTTGTAATAGGGTAGATACGGTATCTGGACTAGGGGGGTTGAGTACCAATTTTACTCTAATTGTAAAAAGCAAAAGTTAAAGTCCAGGCAGAATAGTATCTACAAATGAACACATATACTTAAAAAATAAATACTTAAGTCAAACTTACTTTAACTCTTTTGAAAGAAAACACGGAATGGGATACTCTCCATAACAAAACTATTGGTCCCACTTACATACCACTTTCAAGTCTGGATCTTGAATGGGGTCCACAGAAGGCAAGAAACTGGTCTGGTATTATCCAATTTAAATCTCCATTTTCTGCTTTCTGCAGAGGAAGACCAGCAAAATTCATTTCTGGACTGAATTTCCTCTCTACCACCATTCTCAATACTAAGTGTCTGATGAACTTCCAATCTTACTTGCTTTTGCATATTAAGTGTATATTAATGACCGTAAGACAGAAATCAGTAATTCTCCCTGCTCTGAATATACCCTCGGAATTGCTGGCTTCTCCCGGGTCTAGTTACCTTGTTCTCACAGTGTTTCTTGCGAGAGTAGTCACAAGTCCTTCAGAAACACAGCTGACTGGCACCACAAAAGACACTGTGTACTTAGGGGCTATTAAATCTGAAGTACTTTGCTTATTTTGCTTGAATAAATTCTCACGATAGAAAATTAATTCCCATAGAAAGCATCAATTTCTAGTAAAAGGAGTCTAGAAACTTCTTTTCTTGAATGACTACTTCCTTTCATATGTGAAATTTTGAGTCCTTGAATAAAAGGAGGGGGAAAATCTAGGTTCCTAGCTTCTCAGTATTCTACTATTCACAGAAGCACATCTTTCCATCATTTCTTATTTCATAAGAAGGTCAACCAAAATATTTTAATCAACGCATCAGAAAATTCAAAGTTGTAAGGATAATAAAATAAAAAAATATTTGCCCCCCCCCAAAACCCCACATAAACACAACTTGTTGCTGGGGACCACTACAAAGTGGCTCTGAGCAGGATTTAATAGTAACCGATTGGCTGTCCAGGTTTACTTAAAGTTGTCTGAAGCTCAGGCACCTTTCTGAGGAGAGAATGCTGCCGCTGCGGGCGTCTGGCTCCAGCCCCAGTTGGCCGCAGGAGGCTGCGGCTGCAGGCTCCACACTGCTACAGTAAATACCGACCTAAAGGTGAGGTGGCTCTCCTGACTGACATAATTTACTGCTTGGGAAATGCTCCCAAGGTTCTGAGATTCCCACATTTTCTTGAGTCTCCCCTTCCTTTGTTTGAAAACCAAATAAATACGGGCCGCCCGGAGAAGCCTTTGGCTAACTCACAGAATATTGAAGCTGTAAGGCAGTTAGTCCCTCCTGGGGCCCTGAAGTCGTTCCCACTGTCTATTTTATTTAAGCCTTTGACATCCACTCACTTGGGAGATTGCGGGCCTGATCAGCCTGCAGTAATTTAGGGTTATTGAACCCAGTTTTCGATAACTGGTATCTTCCCATGATACAACATGTTACTTCCCAGGACTAAGTTCTTTGGAATGAGTCCTATTTTATTTCTTTTTCTTTTTTTTTCTATTTTAATTATTGTCACCTAACTATAATGTATATCTCATAATAATTAAGACACAGCTCTTAATGAGGTAGATAACAGACTTTTAAGCAAGAGTTGTAGGGAAGACACCTGAGAGTGAAGGAAGAAAGAACTAGAGATGATTTTTTTAAAAAGCTAGGTGTAGCATGTATTGCCTGTATGGCCTGTAATCCCAGTACTCTGGGAGACTAAGGTAGGAGGGTCACAAGTTCAAACCCAACCTGGGCAACTTAACAAGATTTTGTCTCAAAATTAAAAAAAAAAAGAGGGATCAGGAGTAGGGATGCAACTCAGTGCAAAAGCCCCGGGTTTAATCTCTAGGACCACAAAAAAAAAAAAAAATTACCTTAGCAATTGGTATGTGTTTATATGTGAACCTAAAAATAAGAAAGAAAGAACAGTTTCTTGAATATCTACCCAAAACCTGTTAACTTAATTATTCACAACAAGAGGAACTTGGTGAGCCCGTGTTGCACATCAAGAGGTCTGGGCAGGAATGAGAACAAATGCCGCCAGATGATCTGATTTTGAAGTGAAACCAGGAATATGGAGTTCTTAACAAGAAATCTGGGCTGGGGATATGGCTCAGTGGAGTAAGCGCCTGCCTAGCAAGCGCAGGGTCCTGAGTTCGATCCCCAGTACCGCAAAAAAAAAAAAAAAAAAAAAAAAAAACAAGAAATCTGTGATTAGAAGTTGGTAACGACTAGCTTTCATGCAACTCCTGGCATTACAGACTGCTGAGATGCATCCCATATTCAGAGATATTGGAACAGAAAAAATACAAAGGTAGATGGAAGCAATGCAAGACCCTAATCTCAAATTTCTAAACATGCTATATAGATTCAACAGATCTGGTCTGTGGCTACCTAAATAGTTCCCTGGAGTTTATAGCCATGTCTGTGGGTTATGACCGAGACACTGCAGCACCAGATCTCCAGTTCTGGGTGGCAAGAAAACAGCTATTGAGCGCCTGTATTGCTCCTCAATAAAATGTAAGTCGTCACTATGCTTTTTTTGGGGGTACTAGGAATCAAACTCAGGACCTTGCGCTTGCCAGGCAGGTGCTTGTGCCACTGAGCTGTATCCCTGGCCCCATCACTGTGCTTTAAAGGCAGCTGGTGTTTTTAGTATTTTGGTTACAAAAAGAAAATCTGTTTTAATCCTTTTATGCATAGTGTTCCATTTCTGGAATGGCACAACAATGAAACATATTAAAAATTTTTCAGGCCGGGGATATAGCTCAGTGGCATAGCACCTGCCTGCCAAGCGCTAGGTCCTGAGTTCGATCCCCAGTAGCACAAAAAAAAAACTTTCTCTCTTGCTCCTTGAATTTTTCTAAGTAGCATATAGGAATTTCATGCAAAAATTTTAAAATTGCAACCTTTGGCATAAATGGGTAGAACATTTAAGTTTATAGGGACCAGCACAAAAAAGGGCACCAATGATTTAGCTATACTTAACAGTTTAGGGTGGTAGTTAAATGTACTTTAGAAATAGATTGCAATTATAGAAAAGAGGGTTTGTCCTAGCAATGCGTAGCTTATGTTTTCACACCTTTAGATCATAGTAACAACAGACCACCATTATTCACCCAATTCATCCGTGAAACAGTTCCACTACAGTTAAAAGTTTTCAGTAAGAGCTATGTTGGAAATTGTGAGAAAAGTTACTGAAGACTTCGGATACAACCACAGGAACAGCTGTCTGAGGAACTACCTCTCCACTGTGTGAAGAAACATGCTCCAAGTAAGTACAGCAGGGTATAAAGCCAAGGGCTACAGGTACTCCTGCCTGGAAAAGGCTGTTTACCACAGCATTTTCCTCATCATCTATTTGGGAGATGAAACCTTGTGCTCAAATTGCCTCCTTTTAAAAAATACACTGTCGGGGGCTGGGGATATAGCTCAGTGGAATAAGTGCTTGCCTGGGAAGCACAAGGTCCTGAGTTCAATCCCTAGTACCGCCCAAAAAAAAAAAAAAAAAAAAAAAGTGCAACTAAATTGCACTTGAAAAAAAAAAAATACACTGTCGGCCTGGTGTGGCTTAGGAAGCAGGATTGCAAGTTCAAGTCTAGCTTGAGCAACTTAGTGAGACTGGGTCTCAAAATGAAAAATTTTTAAAGAGCTGGTATTATAGTTCAGTGCCAATGTCCTGAGTTTGATTCCCAGTACCATCACTACCACAATAACAATAACAATAATAATAATAATAATAAAAATAAAAATTAGTTAAAATGTAGATAGTACGTAAGGTTTTGCCTGCCTGGACTCTGTTGGGCCCCACCTTTCATTTATTTTCTCTGGACAGTCTTACAGAATCCTCAGCCCAGGACTCCAGCTCTGAATTGAGTGTGGCTCGAAGAATCCGCACTGCTCTTAGAGAATACAGGCCGCTTCGGGCATTAGCACACGGTTTGTGTGAGGGCAGTGAGGGGCACTCACAGGTCTTCTGCTGGAGCTGGGCTCTCGTTCCTCTGGGGTGTACCAAAGTGGTAGGTCAAGCTGCAGAAGTCACCTCTGTCACAGCCGGGAGAGCCGGCCCGAGGGAGAAACTAGCTTCACCAGATTGGTGCCACTTGACAGCTCATCTGCTCCTGGATTTTTAATTTTTGGAATACAGTATGACTTTCCCTCTTTCATTTAAGCCAGTTGTGCTTACTTTCAGTAACTTGCAAAGGAAGTATCCTGACTTAATACAGACGAAAGAGCATGATAAATTTGAAGATGGATCTCAGAAGCAAGCGTCTGGATAATAACCGTTCATTTTATTGCACCCTTTAAAAGCTTCACTTCGGTGCGCAAAATTCATCAATACTAACAAGTTTTAAATAAACATTATGCTGCATGCATAGGTTAATCAAATGTAGAAATCTTTCCTAAGAATTAGGACTAGGGTCAGGTGTAGGGGTAGGGGGCACCCGTAATCCCAGCACTAAGGAGGGTAAGACAGGAGGATCGCTAAAAGTTTGAGGCCAATGAGGGTTACACAGTAAGTTCAAGGGCAGCCTGAACTGCAGTGAGAACCTGTCTCAAAAAACAAAAAAAAATTTAGGCCTCAGGAGTGGGGCCAAAGGGAAGAAGACTTAACAGTCTTTTACTGTACACACAACTAAACTGCTTTTAAAAATAAGACCTTCATTTCAGTAAGCAAAAACAGTAAGTTAAAAACAGTGAGACAATGGGATGTAACAGCTTGGATCTTCACTGTTCCCCAAAGCTCCTATGCCGAAGGTCTGGTCCCCACGGCAATGGTGTCACAGGCGAGGCCTTCAGGAGGAGGCGGGGACTCTGGCCTCACCAACAGGGGGATCCCTCTAAGGAACGGACTCTTCACAGGCTGCGGGACAGCTCAGGACGCGGCGCTCAGCTGAAGGAAGTGGGTGACTACAGAAGCGCCCTTCAAGGGCGTTACTTTGTCCCAGGCTCCCCCCTCCTTCCCCTGCTTCCTCACTGCCAAGAGAGGAGCAGTGCTGCCCCACACGTGCCCCCCATGGTGTCCACAGGCCCAACTGCAGCACAGTGGGCCGAGCTGACCACGGGCCAACCCTTCTGAGAAAGTGAGCCGAGATACATCTTTCCTCTTTGTGAGTTGTTTGTCAGGTACTCTGTCACCGCAAAAAGCTAATGCATAGGGAAATTTTGGCCAAAGCACAAACTTTGAGTTATACAGCGAGTAAGTTCTGGATGTCTAATGTATGTGTTGTGCGCCTGAAATCTGCTGAGGATAGATCTAAACGTTCTCAGCAAATACATACAAAGGAAACTAAGCGAGGTCAAGGATGTGTTAACGAGCCTGACTGCAGTAAGCACTGTAAGAGATAGACAGGTATTAAACATTACTCTGCACACCTTAAATGTAGACAATACTTATTGTCAATCATACCTCAATTAAGCTGGAAGAGTTAAAAACATTATCCTTGAGAACTTACTTCATAGTGTTCATATTCATCAAGGTTAAATGTGTTGAAATTAAAGAAGCCATACTGCATTGCCTAAAATCCAAAAGAAAGCTTGTAAGAAGAAAGATACAAACAAGGACACGATTTCCCAATAATAAATATCAGGAGGCACCCTAGTAAGTACCATTACACTCAGATTACTTTCCATTCAACAGTTTCAAAGGAAAAAAGCTGTATCTTTTGCAAGCTTCTATTCCCTGGAGATTGGTTATTATATAATGAAACCTAATTTTAAATTGTCATTTACAATAAATTGTAATATGACAATTTATTAATTGTCATCTTATCCATGCACAATAAAATAATCATGGCATCGAAGTAATCCTACTAACTTATCAGATCAACACCATCCGTAGTACAAGACAAAGAAGTTTAGGATTGAAATATAATGCAGACTCCAGTGGTCTCTAAAAATAAATAACAGTGACGAAAGAAACCATGGGCTGCTTTAGCTCAACCCAAGCCCACAAAACCTTCACTTACAAATTCTTCTGAACAGTCTCATTAAGTTAAGAGATTAATGTGACATAATGCTAAAATTCAAATTTTTAACCCACTATTCTTTCCACAAGAAAATAGATTTTCTGTCCTATCCTGTGACCCCACTAAGCAAAATAAGCGGAGTGTCTGATTTTGAGGTGAGGATGAATTGAGAGTGGGTGGCCACTGAGCAGTGTCCTGCTGACTCGCTGACCACTGAGCGTCACAGGACAGAAGAACTGCTGATCAACAAGGGGCTGCAGGTGCAGAAGGGGTAACTCTTATAGACCCAGTTTTCAAATTGAAAATCCCCAAATATGAACACAAAATGGAAGGCTAGTGTATCAACTAAACAGTCCTCATTTTATAAAATAGGTTGATAGCTGTTTGTCTTTCTCTGCGGGGAACCGTTTCAAGATTGCCCAGGGATAGTTATAATCACAGAGAGTGCAGAGGGAACTCTGTGTACACTTGGGTTTTTTCCTACGCACGCAGACCTGTCATACAGTTTAACTTAAAACCGAGGCACACAGGAATTAACAACAGCCAATACTGAAATAGAATGTTTATAACAATGGACTGTACTAAAAGTTATTTAAAAGGTATGAATTTTATTTTGGGGATTTTCTACTTAGTATTTTCAGATTGCGGTCAATGGCAAAAAATGAAGCCAAGGATGGAAAGACTAGTATACTTAAGTAATAACTCCATGATCAAATCCATGATAAATTTCCTTTCCTTAAACTTAGTATTTTTCATGATATTTGTACTGGCAATTTTCCCAACAGAGTGAGACATGCTAACACAGTTCAGGGCCTCACTGGAAGAGTCACAGTGTCCACAATGCCCTGGTTTCCAACCCCAGTACCAGAATAACAGAGTAAAAAAGTTTACAGGGAATTCTGAAATTTCCTTTCAATTTCGTAAGATGATTCTACTGGAAATAGCCCTAAAACTAAGATATAATCACACTGATAAAAGCAATAATATTAAAAATCTGCCACAAATGAAAAAAATGTTCTAAGTAAAATGCAGAAGCTTTTGACCCTTGAATAAAACTAAATGTAGTAATACAGTAATACAACCCTCGTCTAGCATAACTGCTAAAAGGACTTTGCAGTGCAATCCAAGATTTTTTTTTAAAAGGTCAGTAAGGCAACACCGTTATCTTGTGTACAATGTTATAGGGTACATTTTCTGAGCCTGTGCACTTTGCTCTTTAAAGATGAATGTGCCTGCCTGTGGTAGCACACTGGGGCCCACCTGGCAGCGACTGCGGCTGCACCCCAAAGCTGCCATTTACCCGTGCTGTGCCTTCTCCTAGTACCCGCCTGGATCCGCCCCTGCCCATGTGGAGGCCCGACGGTGCTGCCCTGGAGCTGGCAGTAACCACACAAGCAGCTCAGGCACCACAGTCACGCGCAACCTGAGCACAAGACAGCCCCACCCTTCATCACGCGGTGCAGGAAGGGAGGGATGCTCTCTAGTCCCTGAATATGTATAACTAAGTTGTTGCCTCATCTGAAGCAGAAAGCCACTGTTTCATTACAATCCAGGAAGAAACCTGCATTTCTCTGGCCTCTGAGAAAACAAGTCACATAAAACTTGAGCTACTGTTGAAGCTTTCTCTGATCCGTGAGCTACTGCTTGACAGTTATGGCTTCTGACGCTGTGCTGAGATTCAGGAAATACATCTAAGGGAGCACTGAGTACCACTGAGACCAGGGCCTGCCGTGGGGCACATCCTCAGGTCAATATGAAGGAGAACCCCCCTGACATACACACATGCGCACACATGAGAGCGTAACACACTAGAGTTATGTACAAGTAGACAGCTTTTTTGCTTTGTTGGAGTGAAATCCAGGGCCCTACTTCACACTAAGTACACGCTCTACCACTGGACTACACCCCCAGCCCCAAACACAGTTTTGACAAAGCAGTAGTGATCCACATAGCTTTATAGAAGAACTAAGTGGCTCTCTAAATTCTTTTGTTGTTGTTGCTGGTTTTGGTACTGGGAATCAAATTCAGGACCTTGTGCTTGCCAGGCAGGCACTGTGCCGCTGAGCTATAGCCCCAGTCCTCTAAACTCATTTGTTGAACTAGACATTGAAAGCTTGAGCAAACTAGATCTGTGTTTCATTAAGGAAACATGTAACTTTTAGGCATAACATTATAGAGATGTCCCCTGTAAATTGTATTGGTAGGATAGATCTGTAAGATACCCAAACCAAAGAGAATCTAGAAACCAATAATTTATTCACTTTTTTTTGTTTGTTTGTTTAAATCACAATACTCTCAAAACTAATTCTGGATCATCAACTAATTCCTTAACCGACTCCTGCTGTCCCCCACTCTTCATTTCACCTTGGCGTGGGCTCTCTGGCAGTGCTAGGGATGGAACCCAGGCTAGGCACGCGCTCTACCAGTGAGCTACATCCCAGCCCTGTCCCCTGCTTTTACCTGGCTGCCCCCAACCCGGGCACAGAGCCACCCAGAAATTCAGAACATGCTGTGTCCCAGTTTGGTGTCCTAGTCTAACCTTAACTAGTGACCAGGATACCCCTGAATCCCACGCAGCTTGGGAGCGGTTCTAACGGGCAGTTCCCTCTGGGGAAGGCAGACTGGACTCTGACTCTTCCCCCATTGCCCAACACCACGCCGAGGCATCACCGGGTTACTTACCTTCTTTACGGCCTGAAAACAGTCAAGAAGTGTGATGTAGAAGCTGCAGCTCCCGTAGGCAGCGTCTCTGAAATTCCAAGAGCATTGAAACACGTAACTCAGTTAATTTTCTGTAGGACGCTTACCCCAAAACGGAGCCGACTAAAATGCAAAACCACACCTGCGTGTGATTCTGCAGGTGATCTCTCTGGGTCACTTCTGGCTTTGAAAACTGGGCCTCCTCCTTCTATTCAACTCATCAATAGACTCGGTCCTTGCTCCCTGAGGACAGGGCATTTGAATTTTTTCTTGAAACTGGAAAATAATGTACCACACTGCTACTAGGAAAGACTGCCTTTTGATTGTGTATAACTGTGCATGTCTAAATTTGCACGTGCTTGTGTCTCCATCCAAGTAGGAAAAAAACGGAGAAATCAAGGTAGACTTTTCAGAATTTAACTGGTTAAATTCCTTCCGCCTAAGGGACAATACGGCCACAGGAATGAAGGCGTGCACTACCTTTGGTAGGAACACTGTGCTCTTGAGAAAGTGCTTTAGTTGGCTGACAGACAACTCCACCCAAACATTGCATCCACGTCCACAGTAATCTCACTGCAAATCTTTCTATCAGGGAAGGTTTTACACAGAGAAATAAAGGATTCCCTGTTCCTACTGCCTTATCTTTTTCAGTTACCATGAGCTATTGCAAGATAAAATAATTTGGATTTAAACAACACAAAAGCCAATTTGATAATCATCCTCCCGGGCAGGCCAAACCGTCCCGACCAGACTAGTTCTCTTTAGGGCGTGAGGTGGGACAAGGCAGGGAACGGGGCCACCCTCAACCGCCCTCTCCAGCTGGGTGTTCACACTCAGATGTGTTACCTGAAAAACTAAGCTGCACGTTGACTTTTAATTCTAGCAAAATCCAGTAGCTTTAGAGATCACTGACTGAAGGGGTTAGAATTACTGACTGGTGTTAGCCTCAAAAGGACTTGGAAGCCAGGCGTGGAGGCAGGAGGATCACCGTGAGCTGAAGGCCACCCTGAGCTACACAGCGAGACTCCGTCTCAGTTTCATTACAAAAACAAAAAAACACTCCCAATGTATTAAAAATAGAGGGGTTGTTGACATCAGACAGATGGAGGTTTGACTCAGAACATAGGCTCTTTAAGTTTCTGAATTTTTTTTTGCGGTACTGGGGATCGAACTCAGGACCCTGCGCTTGCTAGGCAGGCGCTTATTCCACTGAGCTATATCCCCAGCCCTAAGTTTCTGAATTTAATAGTGTCCCTTGTAAGAGTTAAAACAGGTCTCTCTATCCAGTGTAGAAGTTCAGAATTTTACCAATAGCTAACTGGCAACATTCAGACAGAAGAACATCAGAATGGCCTGCAGAAGCAGTTCTTGGGTGTCGGCTCACGCCAGCTTCACGGACAGATACACATACCCAGGGCCACTCCTCCCTACTCAATCGAAAGTTCTAGGGGTAGAACCAGGTCATCTGTGTTCCCAGAGGCCCTTCAGGGGACTGTGAGATACGTTCAAGTTTATAGACCACGGAAGGACAGAATAAATACTTTGTTTTGTAGAAACATTTTTTCACGGGATAAAGAAAATTTTTAGACAGACAAACTGAGACAGAAAATTAAGTAATTTGAACCAAAGTAAATCCAAATCGTCCATGGAAACTGTGAACTCTCCAACTGCATCCCAGTGACTTGAGCCATGCCTCCTCCATTCACAGCCAGTACCTCCTCTCAAGCTGCTGACAGTCCCCCTCCTTGCCCTTAAAGGTGTGCTGACTCGTCTTGGTGACAGGGCGGCGACCTGCCCCACTTATCAGGTGACGAGCACTCGGCTTTATTCATCACGGTTGTTCCCCGAGCGCCTCCACCTTTACACACACCTCCACCCCTTCTCCCGTGCGAGCCAGCAGCCTTCTTCATACACAGGAGAGCAGCTCTGAATCTGAATTTCAGCCTTTGTTAGGGGAAACACTCTGCTCCTAACATCACTTGAAAGACTTGGAAAAACAGATGAGACTCGGAAAGGGGTGCTGCTTGGAAACTAGAGAATCAGGTCAAACAGCAGCTTTCAAGACAGCTTACATTCCCCTTGGCCCCAACAGTCACTGAAAGAACATCAGACAAACCCTGGTACATGCACAGAAGAGCATGCTTGCTGTGGTGGATACACTGCGTCAGCTTGAGGAGTCTGGGGGCTTGGCTAAGTGAAGCAGCAGCTGTACATCCCGGGGTGAAGAGGACGCGCCCTCGCTGCTCTAGGACATTGTTCACTGGGTCAATCTGAGAAGTTTAGAAGGTTGACTAACTGACTGAGCAGGGGCCGGGGTCCTAACTTTGTACACATCCCGAGCCTGTGCAAGAGGAGGGCTCGGAGATTACGTGAGTGCTATGCGCCCCCTGGGAGGGGGTGGCCTGCTTACGATACAAGGGAGGGAAGGAGGCTTGTTCCCCCTTTTCTGCTCTTGCTGCTTTTGCTGTTTTGTGCAACCCTGAAGTGCTGCCCCTGTGCCCTGTGCCCTGCCTTGGGGCCAGGTAAGTATGGGCTGAAACCTCCACAGACTGTGAGCTACATAAACCTTTCCTTCCTTAATTTTGGGCTCAGGTATTTTGTCTCAGCAACAAGAGTAACCAAGACAATGCTATATAACCAATAAACACGGATGAACTACTGATGCGTGTCACACACCAGTGAATCTCACAGACATTTGGCTTTAAAAAGTCAGCTCAGGCTCTTCAAGACATATGCTGAACGATTCTACATATATGAAGTTCCAAGGCAAACAAAAACTAACCGATGGCGGTAAGCCGCAGTTGGGGTTACTGACTACACAGGAAGGGGTCTTCTGGAGTGATGGCACTCTGTATCCTGGCGTGGGAGCTGCTGACACACAGCAAAAATCTGACTGTACTGTACTCTTACACGAACTAAAGGGATGTGTAAGTACTCAGTAACTGTCAGCTAGGGCTATAAACCAAACCAAGTGTTTCAGTATCTAGGATGTAATCTATCTCTTTAGAGAGGTATTTTCATTTCCATTTGTAGGAGAACACACCAGACCGCCATTGAAATTTGTAAAGGACCACAGGGAGAACAGCAGCAGAGATAAGGGTCAGATCCCCCGTCTGTCTCACGTGAGCGAGCGAGTTATTAGCAATCATGCAAACCATCTCCCAAGGAAATACAGTCCCACCAAAACCAAAAATAGAAAACCCTAAGAAGCAAAGAGTATTACACCAGAGGACAGAAGTATACAACCTATGATCCTAAAGTATCCAGAAAATGTTAAACTACATTTTATGCTACATTTTCACGTAAGAAATCGTATGAACACCACAAACTCATTGGCTAAAGAATTAAAATGAGTTGAATTAAATCTAATTAAATACTGTTATTGAACATAAAAGGATGAGTGAGATTCTTGCACAAGTACTTGTTAGCAACATTTTGTTACATGTATTGTTTGCACTTGAAGTGGCAAGGATAAAAAAGATGATCTCTTTCAAAATATCAGACTTTTATCAATTCTCATTGGCCTATTTTTTAAGCAAGTTCTATAAAACAGCAAATGGCACCAAATATTAATATTTTGACTATCATAGGCTGATACTTCTACAAAACACAACAAATTTAAAATACTATTCAAATATTATAATTATCTCATACCCACAATAATGTAATAATCTTACTTTTGTAAATAAAAATGAAATGCTAGAAAAAAAATGGACAGGGGAAAATAACCCATAAGCTATGAGCTCAAATTCTTTCATTATTTGATTCTACATATCAAAAATTACTGTAGTACTATAAATATCTCTAAAAGTGAATTCTCAATCTCTGTGTCTTATTACAGGCTGCTGACAAAAAGCCCACAGACTACACACTCTGAGAAACACTGCTTTAGATACATCTAGTATCTGGCACCGATGCCTGAAGAGATTCAAATTTCACAAAGCTGACCAACTTTAAGTCCTGTTTTTTAGAGAGCTTTTGCCTGGCGCTTCTAGGAGCAGAAGTAATGAGCTCCTTAATGCCAGATTTCACTAATTTTTAAACACAGGACTATGTATTCTGTTTCCAGCACCTGTATTTAAATGAACACAAATATTTTCCACATCAGCAGTGGTTCATGGATCCTCAGACTATGTGAAAGGTGTGAGCACGTTCTGATTCCAGGACCTTGGGTAAGACAGACACACTGTGGGAATGGCACAAGGAAGGTTTATGGTTATGGAGAAGAAAGTTATCACTGTGTGTCAGGAGATGACTAATGTGACCCGGACACCGCAAGTATTTCTCCTTGGAGAGAAACACAGGTGCTATTATGTTTCAGGTGGAAATGGTGACTGACACATGTAAGTGGGTCTCAGCCTGTCATCTCCCCATCTTCCCACCCAGCTAAGATAACAGTTTCTAAGCTCACCAGAAAGAAAGAGATCATGATGATCCTGGGCTCAAATCAATTCTTCTAATTTGCTCTATCACTAATAGGCAGACTTATGTGCAATATATGACTGACTTCTGCAGGCGATCCCAGCAGGTCTTTTTTTTTTGTGGCAGGAGTTCACACTTACTTGAGGAGATTCTGCTGATTAGGGAACCCCTCCCAAAGGGCGGAGATTTATAACATTATGTTACTCAAGGGAAAAGCTGCATCTTTAAAATCTGACACTCAAGGTAATGTAACAACCCTAAAACGCAGAAGAACAGTGAGGTTACAACAGCATGAAATAATCAATGAACTGGGCAATGAGTGCAATTATTTCGTGCATTTATTGCCCACTAAACACCACCAGAGCACTCTGATGCTGTGACTAAATACATCAACATCAAACAAGTCGAGAAATTGTTAAAATTTGATTCCAAGGAAAAACACCACACAAAATCTTTTTCCCCAAAATACCCTCCAGATAACCACAAAGTAAGTTTAGGACGAGGAAGTCCTGCACTTATGGAAAGACAGTGCTACCCACCACCTTCATGACTCAACCGCTTGAACGGGTTTGTTGGGAACGGTTCCGTACTAGCAGCTCTCCCACTGCCTCTGCTGGCTGTGACCCTAGAAACCAATTCCTGATTCCTGGGAAAACTTCCTGCTTCACTCTTCGGAAGCCAAATTCCTCAGCTGCAATTCTGCATACGACGCTTCAGGATCCTCTCACCTCTCTACAAAGCTTACTTTTCATCAGTGATAGTGGGTCTCAACGCGGGAAGTGTGGCTCACCCGCTCCACTCCGACCACTTTCAGCGCATCTGGCAATGTCCAGAGATATTCTGCACTTTGAGCGCTGCAGTAGGGGTGGGGACGGCACTGGCATCTAGTAAGCAGAGGGCAGAGAGGCCACTAAACATCCTCGAACACGCAAGGTGGCGTCCGTGACAAAACAGCCACAGTGTCACTGTCGAGAACCCCGGGTCCAGAGTGTTACTTACACCCAAGCTAGAGCACCTGTCCATCTTCCCAGGACAACCACAGAAAGAGTTCTGGCCAGCGTCTGTTCAATCTATACACCATTCTTAATATTTACCTGAAAGGTATATAGGACGTATCTCCAAAGATCAATATTCCATATGCTTCTTCTGGGGTTCTCCCCAAATATATAACCTATATTTAAAAAGAGAAGAAAAAGGCAACTTACTTCTGAGTAAGAAAGACAGAACGCTGTCACTGTAAAACAAGCGTCACACAATTAGCGGGGCTGGGTTCTCTGCCTTCTCTATGACCCTGAGTCACCGGCACCTACTCAATTTAAAACAATTCTTCCCACACAAGTCTCTAGAATATTAAATAACCGTGGGTTAGACATGGAACACAAGTTCAGTTCGAAGGATGTATGAACAATGTAATGCGTTTTTTTTCCTATGAGGGAAACTTAAATTCCTAGTGATGAACTTCCAAAAACTGTAATTTTAAAATCTAGTTATAAAATGACTGCACCTAAATATAAGGCATGATGAGATACATGGAAAGAAATGTATGGATTGAGACTAAATCTATTTATATAACCAACAAAGAAATTTTCCTTTACATCTACTCATCTTGATTCGGTCTGGGTTTTTTTTTTTTTTTTTTCCCAGTACCGGGGATCGAACTCAGGACCTTGCGCTTGCCAGGTACTCATCTTGATTCAAAAGGCCTCCACATGTGAAACTACTCTGTCACTTAGGAAGAACTGTATTAAGTCATTTCCATGCTAACAAAAATTCTTAGATTAATAAACTCTAAACCAATACACTTTCCTAATTTATCATCGTGCTCCTAGCAAGTTATAATCTAGACCTTTCCCAAATTCCTTTGGTATATTTTCATGAGAAGCTACATACACAGAATGCCCACTCAAATTCCACAGAGCTGTTTGGAACCAGGAAACAACAAATAATCGAGAGATTTAACAGTCCCAGGAGTTAGCTGCCAAGACAGCCCCAAAGAATTCTGTCTCCTGGTATTTCCAGCCTCACTGAGCCCCTCCCAGTGTAAACGCTGCAGTGTGAAGAAAGAATACTGCGGCAGAGCTAGAGGCCGGCTTCTGAGGCTAGGTCACAGAGACGTGTCCTCCCACACCGAGGACTCCCCCACCCTCCCCACGGTGGGAGGATGCTCATTCACGCAGCCCGGCACGGTGAGTCTTCCTGCCAGCACTCAGCGCTGACCTGCCAACGTGCCTGGGCCAGCTTAGGGACCCTCCAGATAGAGAAGCGCGGCCCAGGAGAAATCAAGATCCAGACCCCGACCCACCCAAAGGGAGCCACTCCCAGGCACCTAACCCAGGCAAACAGAGAACGCTGTTACTGCAAGGTGCTAAGCTTTGGGGCCATGTGCTAGGCATCAACGCACACTGCAGTAAGCAGCCCACGCAGCGTGTGCAGAGATGCAGCCTGGCATGCACCAGGGTGCCCTTCTCGTCTATCTGGAAGACTAAGAAATCACTCCGAGGGAGCAAACAGCAATCTCCTGGAAAGAGTGAAATATTGTGGTAAAATATACTTGAGAAGTCAGTAGTATTTTTCAAAGTCATGGTACAAAGCCTTTTTTTTTTTT
>PVLD010013568.1:0-55597 GCA_004027595.1 Dinomys branickii | reverse complement strand
AAAAAAAAAAAAAAAAAAAAAAAAATCAGAGTCCGGAGCCTGTGAAATAGTCATCCTTCTTACTGACATATGCTGTATACATGAATTCATCTACTTGCTGAAATTTATTTGTCACCTCAAAATTAAAACTTTTAGAGTTTTCATAGTTATTTGCCTATATGTGGAAATAACTATGAAATAAAGCAGAAGAAAAATTTATATCACTTGGCGTGTACATCCCCAGCTGAAGTGGAACACGGGCATGCTGACTTCTTTTCTCAGATGTGATATTGTATGTTTAACACCATGTGTTTCACAACTCTGTACTCTCTTTTGGTGAATTTTGTACATGCACATTGCTAAAGCGCTATCTATTCTCTCTAGGCACGAGACGGCTATAGCCAACCGTCACTCATTCATGAATAATAGAGTCACATACTATGAGTTGACCATTAGTGAATTAACTCTATTTACTACTAAGTTGTCTCATACAGAAAGACTCAAAAACAAGGTAATATATGGAGTAGTTAATGAAAATAATCTGACCCAAAGCTTTTCAGAGCCTAATCATTTCTCCTAGGGGCAATTGTTCACTGTTCACAAACTCAGAGTTTGGCACAACTTTATAACATATAACTACTTCAAATAATAAGAATCAGCATTTATATATGCCACATATTCATGTATGACACTGAACAGAGAAAAGGAACTCCCTGTAACTGTATTAGCTCACAGTCCTCTAGACAGATTAAAGCGAGGGCCATGGCTGAGTTCAGACATGGCTTTCCTCAACACAGACTGAGCATGTACTATGTGATATACTCCTGCAAGTGTACAAAGATATCGTGTCCATCGACCCAGAGTCACCTATGGTCATAGCCATTTAATACAAAACTCTTAGTAGAGTGTAAGTACTGGTGAGATAATGAAGTGGTTGGATACCAAGTGTTCCTACAGCAAAACAACTTTATCAGCAGCTTTGGTGGGGATAGGAGTGAAGCAAAGAAGAGTGATGATAATTAAAACTTATACAGAGGTACTTCTATCTGGATGTGTGTGAAGGTCTTTCTCCCCCTAGGCTTCTACACGAAGAAACTTCAGTGGTGATAGGAAGGGATAACGAGCTCAGCTTTCATCAAGTGTGCGTCTATGGAGTTTTGGAAAATTATTTCAAAATCTATAAAAATAAGTGAGGTGATGAATGCAGAAGAACTTTATACATTGGGGGCTTCACAAGTAACATAGTTGTCTTAAAAAATCCACCTTTTAAAGAACAGTTTTGGATTTATAGAAAAATGGAGGAAGATACACACACACACACACACACACACACATATATATATATATCCCTAAATTTAATACTACCATATACACGACAACTTCTCTTACAGTTAACATCTTAGGTTAGTGTGATACATTTGTTGCAATTAATAAACCAATACTGATACTATATTAACTAAAGTCTGTAGTTTACTTAGATTTCCTTAGGTTTTAACTAATGACCTTTTCTATTGCAGGATCTAATCCAAGATACTTTAATGGAAAATGGTCACTCCAGACAGTATACTTCAGTTTCTTAGATGCCCAGGTAATAGTTCCTTTTCCAGTTCTGGTTGCTCCTGTCCCTTAGAAATGGCTGGTCGCTGTGATGCACATTGTATAAACCGACCCCCAGTTGACAAGCCCTCCTGTTGACAAGCTTCCTGTTAGCTTACCCCATACAAGCCCTAGACCACCAGAGATCAGGGCCTGATATTCAGAGCATGATCCCAATCAGAGCCCATCAACATAATTAAATCTGCCTCCAGATGTTGGGTGTCATTTGGTGTTTGTGCTTGCCATTGCAAAACTATATCGTATTAGTTGTCACATCTTCTTGGTTTATTTTGCCTGTCCATTTCTCAATATTTCCTATTTTTTGTAACTTTAATGATCTAGAGAAGTACTTAATATGTTCTGTAGAATATGCCACTATCAGAGTATTTTTGTTGTTTGAGACAGGATCTCACTATGTACTTTGAACTTGCTTGTGTACTGCAAGCTGGCTGGAAACATGTGGCAATCCTCCTGCCTCAGCCTTCTATGTTCCATTATATACATTTTCCCTAACATCATATTTATTTGACTATTTTTCTCATGATAAGAGCAGGTTTATGGGTGTAGGGAGTAAGATGCAAGTTGTTTTATACATTTCTTAATAGAGTAGGTTTTCTTATTACTCTCTGTGCTATAATTTGGGGGTCATTTTTGTGTCCCCAAAGGCCCATTGTGACTGGAGGCTTTGGAAATTCTGTGAGATTTATAGGAAGTCAGGCTTCATGAGAGATCCTTGGTTATTGGGTGATTGCTCTGAGAAGGCAGTTCTTGTGCAATTCTCCCGTAACAGGGGTCTTACAAACATCTGACTGTAGCCTCACCAAGTCTTTCTCTCTGCTTCCTGTTTGGCAATATGAAGGGTCAACTGCTCTGACACACGTTTCCACCAATGCCTTGCACCCTCCTGAGTTCCTCACCAGAACTGAGTCTGGCCAGCATATCATGCAATCTGAAAAACTGTGAGGTAAGTAAACTTTTTCTTTATAACTAGGGATCTGAGTTTTTTTATAGTGTTGAAAAGTTGACAGGTACAGAAAATTACTACTGTAATTATGCCTGAAGAGGTTGAAGTGTCTTTGGAATTGCTTTATGGAAGGATGCTGGGAGGGTTTTGAAATGGATAAGAAAATCCTGGAAAGTTATATGTGGAATGTTGTGGGTGATTCTGGTAAGGGTGCAGAAGATAAAATTTAGGGATCTATTTCCAGATGGAAGTGAAGATTCTACTGCAAACTGAACACAAAGGCTGTGATTGTTACACCATCACAAAGAATTTAGATGCCTTGTGTCCATGCCCTAAGACTTTCTGAAAGGCAAATATAAGAATGATGAACTAAGTTATTTGACAGTGGAGATTTCAAAGCAGCAAAGTGTTCAACTTGTGGCATAGGGGTTATTTACCAGCTTATTCAGTTTTCTGTGGAAAGTCAGGACCAAAATGAAACCGATGAGAAAGATTTAGAAAAATTGCTATCTGGCAATGAAGAAAATAAAAATAGCAATGTAAAGGTATGGCCAAGGACGTACCAGGACAACAGGAAATATGCCCCCATGGCATCTCGGGAAGTCTGGCAGAACAGAATTGTTTTAGGAAACAGCACTGAGGTACACTGCCCACCATGGGCCTGCTCAAAATTCTAGCTTGCCTGTGAATGGTCCTCACAGGCATGGCTCCAGTGGTTCAGACATAGCTGCAGCCGTGGTTCAGAAACCCTAGGAATAGCCTATGCCAGACACAGAGCTTGAGGTAGTCCATAGAGTGAGGATTTTGTAGGTGTGCAGAATACAAGAGTCATTCTATGGTCTGTTTCTACAGGAATCTCAAAAGAAAGGTCAGACTGCCAGGCCACATGGGAAAAGTCTCTGAAGGGAACTCCTGATGGGGCAGGACCAAGTGGAGCTGAAGTGGAGACTTCAAAGAAGTAGAGAAAATAGCAACATGCCACACCAGGCTTAGGAAAATGCGTGTCCACTCACAGCCTCAGAGAGTACTCATGTGGCCTATGCCCAGCAGAGCCATCAGGGCACAGTTGCCCGAACCCTGCAGGGCTCACCCTTACAGCAGTGTATGCAAGCAGCTGGCCTCAGAGCATTGGAATCTAATGTCTACGTTGCAGAGGTTTGATCTAATTGTGGGAGTATTCTTCCTTTTTACTTACCTTTTCTTCCCCTTCAGAATAGAAATGTTTCCAGATTTGTCATTATCTTGGACTTAGTTTTGGAGTTCGGAGGGAGCATAGTGGCAAGAGTTTGCCACAAGTTTCAGATGAAACTCTGGGCTGGACTGTTAAGTGATATTGGAACAGTTAAGACTGTGAGTTTTAGAAATGGAATGAATGAATTTTGCCTGTTGACATGAACATAAACCTTTGGTGGCACGCTCTCAGAAGGCCATTTAGTGGGAGTCTTTGGTAGTTCTTGCAAGAGAGTTGTTATAAAAGACTGTTTGGTCCAACCCAGTCTCTCTCTATTTATTTACGTGTTATTGTTTCATTCCTCAGTTGTTTTAAGTTTGCTAAATATAGATTCTGGAAATATTTTCTTGTAATCATGACTAAGTATTTTCTTTTACTTTTTACTATTGTAAATGGCATTGTATTTTAATTCCAAATTCCAATTATCTGTTACTGGTGTATAGCAAAGGAATTACCCTTTATAGATTAACCTTAAGTCATACCTTAATGACTTATTAGTTATAAAACATTCTTTCCTTTATAATTCTTTACATGGACCATCATGTAATCTGTGAACACATATAATATGATTTCCTCCTTCCTGATCATTCTGTCTTCTTTTTCCTTTCATTGTCTTATTGTGCTAACTCAGACCTTCAGTGTGACATTGAGCAGCAGCGCTGCGATAGGATTGAAAATAATGACTTTTATTACTTGTAGCTAAGAGAGCTAGAATCACACCAAGGTTTAAATTTTGAGAGATATTTTTTCATGCATAGTTACTTTAATAAAGCCTTACAGTTTATCAATGTTCAACTTATCTATATCTTATTTCCTATATTAATAAGAAAACTTTATTTCTATTACAGTTACTTTTGTGAAATTTTTCCCCTTGTGTGAATTTTCAAAATAGAAAAGCAATCTATAGAATGCAAGAAAAATACATAAATCATACACCTAAAAAGTGATGGGCATTCCGTGTGTGAAGAGCTCCTAAAAATCAACACAAACACACACTCTGATTGAAAAATGGACCAAATACTTTGAACAAACATTTTTCCAAAAATATATAAATGACCACTAAGCACATGAAAACATGTTCAACACACTAATCTTTAGAAAAAATGCAAATGAAAACTACAAAAAGATACTATCTCACACCATTAGCCTGACAAAGCTCAGTAAAAACCAGAAAATAACAAGTGTTAGCGAGAATATGGAGAAATTGGAATCTTTGTGCACTGGTACTGGAAATATAAAATGATATAGCTTCTGTGGAAAACAGGGGTTCTTTCAAAAAGTTAAAAATAGAATTACCATATAATGCCACAATGTCACTTGTAGATATACACATAAAATTTGAAAGCAAGGTCTTGAAGAGATACTTGTACAATTCCCGTGCATAGCAGCATTATTCACAATATTCAAAGTGTGGAAATAACCTGATTCTCTACCAATAAATGAGTAGATATGCAATATTCAAAGTGCGGAAGTAACCTGATTCTCTACCAATAAATAAGTAGATATACAAAGTGTGGTTTATATACACAATGGCATATTATGAAGTCCTAAATAGGAACTATATTCTGAATTGTGCTACATGAGTGAACCTTAACAATATTAGCTTAAGTAAAATATATCTGTCACAAAAACACAAATACCAGTATTGTATGATTCCATTTACATTAAATACTTAGAATAATCAAAGTCATACAGACAGTAGAATACTGAATGTTGAGCTGGGGAAAAGGAGGAATAGGGAAGTTATTTAATGGGTACAAAGTTTCAATTATACAGCATGTTAAGCATTTTGGAGATGGAGGACAGAGAAGACTGCACAATGGTATAATGCATTTAATACCACTAAACAAATAGCTACAATTGCTAAAGTGATGTATTTTTATTTGTATTTTGCTGCAACAAAAAATTGAGAAATATTATGTACAACATTCTCAATAAAAAACATATTATCAATATATTGATTATAAACTCAATCAAAAAGGAAGGTTTTTAACATTCTACCTAAGTTATGCCTAATAGATGAGCATGAGTATAATCTAGCTACACAGGAACTGGAGGAGCAACTCACATGGTGGTCTTTCCTGTTAGTCTGTAGCTTTATATATTAAAAAAGGATCAGCAGTTGCCATGGCAAAATTCTGGCTCTGCTGAATGCTGGAACCTGGAACATAAGCCTAGGATTTGATGAAACTATGTAATTTTGAAATGAACAGGGATATTTTACAGTCAATTATCTAATTCTGTTTGCATTCTAGCATCTATTGCTGTTCTATTTAACCCCAAAGAACACATATTTGAATTAAAGGTACACTAAATAGCCATGAAATCACAGATTTAATTTTTAATATTAGGAATCTATAATTTTAACATTTTAAGGGCTATAAATTATTGAGCAAGACGTTAAAGAAATTATGCCTTTTCCAGAGACTGGCTCTGTAAGAAAATTTATCATTACATTAGTAAAAATATAGCACTTCCTTTGTTTTTTACACCACAGATTACACAATGTAGTTTTAAATCTTCCCAGTAACATGAGGCACATTGCTATATAGTGATAGCTATCCAACTGGATAATTTCAGGTTTTGGTCATTGGAATTCATTTGCATTCATCTCAGTATACAGGAGTATAATGAATGCATGGTATTCGTGTTGATGACATATACTCCATAAAAGTTTAATTGTCACTCTGCATTAATTAAGCCTGAATTAATGAACACTTTCAAAGTTTTGCAACAGTTGAATCACCAGTTCCCATCAAGCATGACTGAAGCAAAATTAGCTCATTCTGCATGCTAAAGCCATCCACACAAAAAAATAAAAAAGCAACAAAAGTTATACACAGAGCCTTGGTCAATTATAATATTGAATAAGCCAGTGCACTGGCAGAAATGCCAAATTCCTGGTAGGATATAAGTCTAAGATCAATCTGCTTTGCTCTAAATTCTGTTGCAAGTAGTCCAAGATATTTTTTTTCCTTTTACGATTTTCATCATTGGGTAAAAAGTGAACACTGAAATGTGAAATTGCCTACGTTATACCATATGAGGAGTCGCATCTGTATTCAGGGCTGACTTCCTCGTCGTTTAAGGGTGGTGAGTGGAGAAGGAAAACAATGATGAGAAAAGAAGGACAAATGGAAACAAAGAATTTGCAAATAAGGAGGGCAAGAGGAGCACGGGAAATGGAACAAAATAAAGATTTATCGTGTACAGGTACAAATTCCCTATAATGAGTGTGATCATTATGGATAGCTAAGATGAACCAATAAACTTAATTAATTAAAAAAAATGATGGGGGGCGAATGGGGTGTAGAATAAAGCTATACTGTAATGCTAATACCTTTTTTCTTTTAATTCCAGAGTTAATCCTTTAAGGAAAACCTTGTCCTCCTTTAGAAAAGCATCAGATTTGAGAGTTAAAGGCATGGAGTGACTCATCCAAGTTACAAAAGGACCCAGGAAGAAGATGTGAGATTTCTGACTCTAAATTTAACCTCCCTCTGTCCACTGTATAATTAATGCTGCCTTTGAATAATACAGGAAGAATAAATGAAATTGAAATCATCTACTACTTCCATCTACATTAACCTGACTTTGCTACTCCGCTGTCCACATCAACAACACTTGCCTATTCTAGGAAACTCAGCCAGGAGGATACATGGCACACTTCATGGATTATTGTGGGAACTGTAAGTCTTCACCAAGCAACACTTACACCCTAAGATTTCCTAATCCATTTGGTAAAATCGTGTTCTCTTTATTCCCTGCGTTAAACTATTCATTGAGATCCTTATGCGATCTTAACCAAGCAAGCCTTGCCCACTTCTCAACTCCACAGTGAACACTGCTCCTCCATGATGTCACTGACAGTGCTGAGGTGGGGCTCTTGCCATGGAAAACTGACTTGGATTGAACTAGAATCAAACATGAGTTTATTTCAAACATACTGAATTTGAGTTACAGAAGGAAGTTACAGGTAGAAAATGGCTATTTGCCTTTTCACATAACCTCAATGATCACCCTCTTGGGGGGGATTCCTAATCCCCTTCTCCAAATCTGAATTTAACATCTGTGGAATCAGGGAACCCTGGCCACAGTCATCGTAGGACTATTCAAACAAATCTGTGTAACACCTGATGCTCTTCTGAAGCATAAAAATAAATCCACATTATTACTCCCCAGGTACTGAACCAGAATGTCCCCACCGTTACCATTAAAGCTACGTGCAGGCGACTGCTCCATCTCATCCTACTGCCTCTCCCAGATCCTGTGATAACACTATCCCGTTCTGTGGGTCACATCTATTTTTTCAAGATAAAGATTGAAATGATTTTATTACATATGCAATGCTGCCTACATAATATGCTTTTAAATTAATCTCTAGCCTCCAGAAAATAGGACCATTTATTTTGTAACTTCCTTTTCACGCTGAATATAGTGTTTCCAAGATTTACTACTGTGTGGACAGCTATAGCACTTCTAATTTCACTGTTATTTTGAAAGCATTTTTTCATATATTTGGATGGTTTTATAATTACATTGTATGTGATTTCCCCTAAAAGATAGGAGTATTTCTCAGGGAGAGCAATCCTCTCCCTTCACTAGGAGGATAGCTTGATGGAGCTTTCCCAACTGTGAGGAGAGGACCCTCCTGTGAAATGTCAGGAAGGAGAAAAGAAGCTCTATTTCTCTACTGTGCTGTGATGAGGGAAGTGGAACAGGGGACCTGGCCACTGGAGAGAGAATGTGCTGTGATCCTGAAAAGGGCTCTGGTCTGTGCTAGTAGGTTGGGACCCACAGATTTGATGAGATTTGATGAGAAAATGCCCACAAACTACTAGTGCTTCTCTGTGTCACTGGTCCCCTGTGTTTTATGGTTCCTCTCTTCCATGCCTTACCCTTGTGTAGAAGTCTATTACTGGCAAGACATTGTGTTGGAAATAGAAGAGACAAAAGCTACCACGAAGACAAATCTCTGTGTAGACAGGACAGCAACTGTAGGAGGGAAGCTAGTATTGCAGGACAGAGAATCCCAGAAAGTAAGCTGAAGGAAGCACTATCGGAACAGGGGTATCACCAGAGTCTCTATAGTCTGTGGAATAGGGGATGAAATCATGTTGTCTAGCAATTGAAGGAAAGTGTAAGACCCCTAAAGCCTAGAGGAATTAGGACCCACCAATTGTATGGTGAATTATAATTAGTGTACTTTCCATCTTCTTCAGGGGAACTCTGGTTTGTTTTCTATTTCTTCCTGTATCTCTGTATTGATATTTTAAGGAATGAATTGAGAGATATGAATAAACAAGTTTTGGAGCAGAAACAAATACTTTAGAAAGATCAAAGTGTAAAATATAGCTATGGAGGTCAACTACCTAGAATTTAAAATGGAGTTGCAGATAAAACATAAAAGGTGACATAGAGAGGAGATGATAGGGAGGCCTTCAAGTTTGGGAACATGCCGCTAGGGTCAAGATGTAAAAGACCTCTTGCTCTACAGTCTACATTAAAAACCCACCAGTTCTACCAATTTCACCAGCCTGACACTTGCCATTACCTCTAACTAATGGAGTCTGTTTGCATCAAGAGTCATTCTCCACTGAAAAGATTCTGTGGGTTGCCATGCTAAGACGGGAAAGAAATATCTGAATCCAAGTGGAGCCACTAACCCTCTAGTACAATCATGGTGACCTCTTGAGTCTCCTTGTGATTGTGCCTCCAGGATAGAAGTTACAGACATGAACTGAGTTTCCTTCAAGAATTTTTGTTTTGTTTTATTTCTACAATTTCTTTTCCTTAGTTCTCCTTATTTACTAATTTTCACTCATTAAACAGGACTTAAGAAGTAATCTCTTTTCCAAATAGAACATGCAAAATTAAAAACACATTAGGGGAATAATTAAGCATTACAGAGAATGAAAATATTTGCTTTCTTGATCTCTGAAAAAACAGATACTCATCTCTAAAGAGAAAAGCAATAACATTGTTTTCTAGAATGTCATAGTCTTAAAATTTATATTCATACTTGGTGCAAAGGAGGTCTAGGGCTTTCCTTTTTAAGTGTGGTCTGCGGGCCAAACAGTGTCTTCACCTGGGAGCTTGCTGGAAATAAACTGCTAGAAATACAATGAATCAGAGTCTACATCTTTATAAAACCTCCAGATTATTAGTGCGCACACAAATTGTAAAGACTGTTATTTGAGAGCAACAGCTAAAACCAACAGGGCTTATCTTGGGACAATGAGTCTCTGCAAGGTTCCAGGTAGGGTTCCTCTGATCCATCCCCAGTCCACCCTCACCACAGCCTTTTGGCTTTTTGTATATTTTTCATGTATTGAGATGCTGCAAAAAACTTTAAAAATATAATCTTTCACTCCGAGAAAGTTTGAAAATCACCCCTCATTGGTGCAAAATAGACCCATTTTGATTACCCTGGAGTATATCCCAATCTGTAAGCATGGTCTGCTGGTGCTTTGTAGGTATTTAAAAGGTATCTTTGAAAAACCTGGTCAATGTTTACATTTTTAAAAATTTATTACAGGAGAAGACAGGTTGCTGTGAATCTCTCTCAAAAACCTCCCCTTGCTTGGAACACGATTAACCCTTCATTTTCGCCACTCTGTGAAGCAGTTCTGGAAGTGTTCTTTCAGGACTGTCTTCAGTTGTCTTGTTGTGGCTTCCTCTATGTCCTGAACCTTTCATTGTCACTGGAACTTTGAGAAGTCACCGTGTTCCAGATTTGGCAAATGATGTGGATGAAGACCTGTAATAATGTTTTGACAAGTCTGCCTTTCTGTTGGATGGCACCTGTAGTAGCACTTGTGGTTTTTTATCACATTTGGTAAAGACACTCAGGAAAGAAGACTTCCGGAAGTGTTTCAGAAAGCGGCAAAATGACGGGATACACGTGTCTGAAGCAAGGACGAATATTGTGATTTGTGATGGTGGACTAACAGTAATGTGTTTTTGCTGTAATAATGTTTTGTAGTTTACATATTCACTGTATACTTTACATATCTGCTTCATCTAAAGACCTTATTCTTGTTTCTTAACACCTTAAATTATTTTTAAAAATATATGTAGATGCCATTAAAAGACTAAACATCCATATGAAAGTGGAAACATTAAAAAGGAAAAGATGAGCTTGATATTAGTTATGAAATGGAAGAAAAGAGAAGGAAGAATAATAATTCAAGCTAAGTCATAGAAACTGGAGGAACAGCAGTTTTCCACTTGCAGATGGCCAGCACCAGCAAATATTCAGAGCAGAGAAGCAAAAAAACAATGTGTTCTAGGAGGCTGGTGCACTGCGACTTCCATGCACTCTGCACCCACTGATCTGTTTGTCAGTCGCAGGAAGCAGGGTGTCATGGGTTATGTCATTTTACAGCCATAATAACATTCTGAGCCAAACCAGCTGCCTTGGCCTGTTGCTGTGACCTCAAATAACAGATGAGGACTTAAAAAAGAACATCGGATTTGGCAATTAGGTCATGATTGGTAACCGTGGAGAGAACAGCTTTAATTGAATAATAAGGATAAACTATAAACTGCTAGAGGGTGAGAAATGGAAGTTAGCAGGATGGCACATTTACATACCTTTTCACTCATAAAATATTTGCTAAGAAAGAAAAGCAATTTGAAAAGATTCTAAGTTTAGGAAGGATTTTTAAAGTTGCTAAAGAGCTAAGAAAATTTATAAATTAAAGAAAACAAGAGCAATACTGAGGATTGAAGAGGGAAAATATGGAGGTAATAGAGGTAGTTCTCACAGGAGACACTGATACAGATGAAAATCGTGGGATCATTTACGCATTATTTCTTTGTCAATTGTTTAATTACAAAAAATTAAACATATAGTTGAAAAGTTTCTAGTGAAAATCTATATGCAAACCATGAAGTTCTGTCATTAATATCCACCTCTTCATTTCATCACATATCTACACACATACCACTCATCAGTGCATCTTACTTTAATGCATGCCAGTGTCAAGTGTCTACCCCTAAAATGTCTTATGCATTTCATTGGCTAGAGTTCTATATTCATTTATAGTATGTGAGGTAAAATTTATACACAATGAAATGCAAAATCTCAGCATACTTTTATTTAATTTTGATTTATGCCCATGCCTGCAAAATCCCAACCTCTGTCAAGATACAGAATATTTCTATTATTCTAGAAAATTCTTTCATTTACATTGCCACTCAGACTCCACCCACACATCTCCAGAAATAGGTCCATTCTAATATTTTTCCATGCCGATTATATTTATCTGTTACAGAAGTTCCTGTGAATGGGACAATATCATATAAATTAATTTTATAAGGCTTCTTTCATTCAAAAATGTTTTCAAGGGTTATTCATACTGTTAGGTATTTCCATATTACATTCCTCTTTAGTGCAGAAGTGTTCCTGGTTTAGATTCTCTCAGTAAGGACACCTGCATATCTAAAATTGCTGAAAACATTCTTCCACAAGTCTTTGAAGGATATGTCTTTTCATGTAACTTGAGTAAGCATTTTAGTGCTGAATTATTAGGTTTTGGAGTAGTCCTGGTTTAAAAGGCATCCATTTTCCCAAAGTAATTTTACTATTTTAAGCTGAGACCAATAACATATAAGAGTGCTTTCCCTAAATCCTCTCAGACATTTCGTATTTATTGGCTTTGCCATTCTGCTGCGTGTGTAGTGGTATTTTGGTATGGTAATAACTGGGTTTTCTTTATTTTATTTTTTATAAAGTAATCTTTTATAAATTATTTTATTTTTATAAACTATTCTCCTGTGTCATTTACATAAAAGTTAATATTATGAGCCCAGAGTGGTGGCACATGCCAGTAACACCAGCATTCTGAGAGGCTGAGGCAGGAAGGTTGTGTTTGAGCCCATCCTGAACAAATTAAGGAAATCCTGCCTTAAAATTGAAAAAAGCAAATTATTATGGCCCTTTTAATGGAAGATCAGTATTCTGTTTGTTTCCTCACCTAGAATCAACTCCTCGTAGGCAAAGGCCATGTTGTATTATTCTTTATTTTTACACTACTATTAAACCCAGTGACTGTATGCAATAAATGCATGTTTAATTTGATTGGATCAGGCACATTCCTGCTGGCAGTTCTATCCATGGAGAAGTCAGCATGGAAGCATCTGCTGGCCCCTTCTCTTCTTTTTCAGAGGATCAGTTTGCCAGAGGCAATCTGAACACAGAAAAGAATGACAGTTCCACAGTAGGGAAAAACAGCATGGAATGATCCAACTGAAGGCAGATATAGGCTGAGAGTCTACTCTGCCTAATATTTAGACATATAATTTAGAATGAAAACTTTCATATGAGATGAAAGTTTCGAGTGGTTTTATCAGTTATAGTTCAGCCATCTGGCCTTTCGCTAATGGATTGTGCAGACAACTGCAGTATGGACAATAATCAGAAAGCGAGACACAGCATCTACAGGATAACAAAAGCTATTTTACTTCCTTGAAAATAGCATGAAGCTGAAGCTTTAAGACTGTTTTATTTGCATGCAGTAATCCCCGAGAAATGTAATGAAATTCTTGAAGCATATTATGGTTCTTGTGACGTATCAAAAAAGAGAAGAAGCAAACAAGGCACAGCTTTGACTCAGAAGCATCTGAAAATAGACAATATATATGAGTCTCTACATATATGGCTATTTATATACATATATATTCGTATATATTTATACATATTTATCATGCCTCTGAACTTACTCTCATAGATCTGAAACATTTAAGTCAATTTAGGTCCAAGAGCACAAGGAAAAATAGTAAACTTTATCAATGGTATAGAGTTGATCAATGCAGAATGATTTGTGAAATTAAGAAAAACCAAAAATTCCTTATGCTATATATGAAATATATGGTCTGTCAAATTTTTAAGGAGGTTTTCATATCATCCACAGATTCATCTAGTCTACCTTATACTAGCATAATATTTTTATAAATAATTACAACATATGAGACTATAGCCATACATGAAGATCTGATATGTGCTGCTCAGAACATGTTTAATAATGAAGAAATTCTATCTGGGTTCCTTCATCTGATAGTTCCCCTCACTTCTCTTACAAGATCTTAAAAATAACACTGTAACTAAGCAAACAGGAAAATGGGAAGGAAAATGTTGAGTGTTTCACATGGCAAAGTCTACTAGTGCACCAGAAAAAGTTTCTCTATCTGGAATGACCTGTAGGAGACCATTGGTGTATTTTGTATCCTTTTCACATTCAAAATTGACCATGTGCAATTGTGAACATAGGAATGTGAACAAAACATATATTTTACCTCTATATCAGAATTAAAAAGAATAACATGGTTTATCTACTCTATCTCTTTCCCTGCATTCATAAGTGAATCATTCCAAGATCCTAGGATGGTAAGCTATGGGGAGAAGAGGCAAAGACTTTGGACCACACTGCAAGTAAATGCAGCCACCTTGTAAGGAATACCTGCAGTAACTGGTAAGATGAATGATAACTTTTATTCCATTAAACTACTGAAGTTTTACTGAAGATAAATCTGAGGCCCAGTGACAACAGCAAGTTCACTTATCTACAAAAAGAAAGCAATAAGAAAGCTAGAATTTTAACCCAGATAAGCCTGGCTCCAAAATCCAGACTCTTATAAATCTACCTCATAATATAAGTCATAATAAAAACTTTTCAGAAGTGTAAGTAACCCTGGAGATAGGTATATCCAAAGTTGCTTATTTTAGAAAGGAAAACTATGTATATGATTTAACTATCTTCACATAGGCCTTTGAGCAACAAATTTAGGGGAGCAGATCCAACATTCTTTTCATTTTGCCATTTCATAAATGAGCAGTGTTTATTCTTAAAATGTCCATTCAAAGATGTTGATTTTTACAAGAAAGATATCTTCATTATACTAAGCATTTATTTATCACTTTATCATAAAGGTTTGTTCCTAGGACAGAAAACATTGTGCACTTCACTGTCTGTGGTTGTTTATCATTATGTTTTCTGCTTTGTGTGTTGGGAAGCATTCCCCTCATTGGAATGTTACTAAAAATAATGTACAGTAAAACAAAACTATTCAGACTAGAATTACAAATTGTAGACATTGAGAAAAATCTTAGATCTTCTACAAATGGGATAGTGACCAAGGGCTGGAGCAAGAAGGGATAAGGAAAGGGAAAGCTATGAAAAAAGAATTGAAATGTTAGTCCATGTACCAACTCCCATGTACTTAAAAGGAATGTGATTGCTGTGTACAGTAGACATATACTAATAGAAAGTAAAAAGAAAATATTACAGTATTTATATTTTAAACTTTTAATTTTATAAAGAAATTCACACTCAGGGAGCTAATTTTGCTAAATGTACACAACTAACTATGAAAACAGCTGAAACTAGACTGCAAATAATATCTGCCTGGTCTCCACCAAAAAATAAAATACAAATTTTAAAAGCTTTTTCATGTCAAAATAATTAAAATTAAGTTATAGAAGTTAAGAAAAATAATAGGACAGTACTTGTTGATTTAGATATTCTTCATGGTTAAGAGGATGTCATCACAGTGAAAGAACATATGAGCAAATAATTATGAAAAACTAGGGTTAATATCCTGCAAATGTTTAGTGTGAAATTAGTTTCATTACTAAAATCCTAAATAACTACCTCTCTCACATCTGTGATTCTTCTGTGGCCACATCTTTTCCAAAGCACTGAAGAAGGCTTTGTTCTAGCTACAAGGAAGTGCACGTGCCTTATTCTTTTGCTCTTTCTCCTCACCACCCACATGAAGGATCATCAAAGATATACTGGAGAGAACAAAACCTTCCACAGGCTTCTTCTTCATAGTTCAATTACCAAAAAAAGTACCACCATATACATTTGTTATTTGTTTCCGGTTCCAATTTAAGAAACTCGGAGTTTGAAATTATCAATAGTGCGTTCCTGTAACCCTCTTGAAAGAGGAGTACCGGCACTGAGAAACCCTGGAGTGCTCGATTAGCCCAAAGCTTTGGGGCCTCGGGATGCGAATCTGTTACTCGGCAGTGGGTGTTTGATGGGAAGTCTTTCCAGGGACTTATAAATAATACTGTGAATGATAGAAAGAAAATATGTTTTGGTCCTCAGGGAAAAACCGCTGAGGAGTTATTTTCATTCTGCTACTGAAAGTCTGAGAGAGGCCATGAAACAGGCAATCACAAGTCACCGGTGAGGATGGAAAACGGGATCAAGAGCAGACTGGGAAGGGTACAGTGACCACACATTGGTACCCTCAATTTTGGTAAACATACATGTGTTTAAAAGCATAGAAGTTTGGTGTGTTTTGTTTAAGAACAGAGAAAGTAAACGCAAATAGTGGCTACCACTCCTGAGTTGAGCTGGACCGGAGAATCCCTAAAGCAAACTCTAATTTTACCAACAGTATAATTTGAGGATTTGAAAGAGTCAGATCCAAAATAACAGTAAAGAATGATGGGCTGTGATCTAAACAGCAAAAGGAAAGCATCTACTAACTAATTCCTACTGGAATTTGGGCAAGAAAGTTAGTTTTTAGTCATAACTGAAAATAGAAATTTTCAAAGTGGGCTTCAGAGGGAAATTAGCTCCACTGTCTTCTCCAAAGGACAAAGATTTTGGCTAGAAGTGCATCACTGGATAAATGTTCAGTAGTTATTGGTCTTAGCAGGGCCCATATGCAAAACTTGCTCTAATTCTCAAATTTCTAGTACTTAAATTTAGTTACTATCTTAAGCAATGACTACTGCTCCGCACATCTATTATGCACTGGTCTTAATATTAACACAGTTATTTATACTGTCTGCTTATACCATAGCCACAGTCTTTCTACTTTCACAGACATTTCTCTACTATTTAAATTAAATATTTAAGTTAACACTTAAAATTTTTGTTTATTTATTTATTTATTTTAAAAATAGAATAAGGAAAACATTAACAAACAGACATCCATTTACAAAATAGCATAAGAACAATGCAAGCTATTGCAGAGTTACAGACAAAATAGTAGGAAATTATCAATGGTTGTTGTATTATGCATTGATATCTTCAAAGTGGTTTCTCAGGAGAACAAATACAGGCATGTGAGATTGATCAAATAAGTAATCATTAACTGTTCCTTTCAGTAAAGAGGCAGAACTCAGTAGTTCATCCAGGTTAGCTATCCCATTAAACTACTCTTGACATATCTCACAGATCTAGAGAAAACATTCCTTAAATTCATCTGGAACCAGAAGAGACCCAGAACAGCAAAAGCAATCCTGAGCAAAAAAGACAAGTCAGGTGGAATCACAATCCCTGACCTGAAATTATACTACAAAACTACTGTAATAAAATCAACCTGGTACTGGCTAGAAAACAGACCAGAAGATTAATGGAACAGACTGGAAGATGCATCCACAACCACAAACACACTCAGTCACCTAATCCTTGACAAAGGGGCCAAACAAACTCACTGGAAGAAAGATAGCCTCTTTAATAAATGGTGCTGGAAAAACTGGCTTGCCATTTATCAAAGAATGAAAAAAAACTTTGAAAATATTAAGTTATGTAAGAGAGGTATCTTGAGCCTCAAGATCATTAAAGCATTTAGAAATTTGAGTGCTCTGCTGGTTACTATGAGGTTTCCAAATTTTTAGAAACAAGTTCTTGCCTTATAAACTTTGCAATGAAAAGCAGTTAATCCAGATGTTTGGCTCCCAGTGACCATTTCAACACTTTGTGTTAAGTCATTGTTGGCTACCTATGTAGGCAGAGAGCAGACTGACCAGTTATCCAGATTCTGACCCTGAGTAGGCATGGCAAAGGGACACCATTTGCTAGTTATAAATAAGCTTCTTGGCTTTTATTAGGGAGACACGAAATCTCTTTGAAGACTTTTTTAAAAGTTTCTGTTCTCAGCTAGGCTGCACACAATATGCATGGGAAGAAAACATGAAAACATCATGATGGAAAATATATTCAATATATGAGTGTGATCCTGAAATAATGTAATGGGAGATGGGCACTTTTCAGGCATAATTGTCCTGATTCGATGGATGAGAGAATGAAAAGTGAGTGCTATTAGCTTGTGAGATGCCTCAGCTAATACAACAGGATGCTTACTTTCACTTGTGCATCATGGATTGTTTAGATGCAACATGATGCTAGGACACAGATGTCAAGCAAATTACGCCTTTTAGCTCTGGCCGAAGCCCTTTCTAAATTCCGTGTAAATATGGCCTGATTTTTCCATTCCAAATTGGCTAGGGTAAAGCAGAGAGGATTCTGAAAGAGGCATCTATGCAAGAAGAGTGTCTCTCACGATTTAATTTCCATAGCAATTTAAGGAAATGATGTGGAGGCGGGACAAGCAGCAAGATGGTAGAATAATTGCACAGATCTGACAGGGTGTGAGAAAGCTGCACATTTCTATGTGCATAATATTAACCTCCACACATTTCCAAAATGGCCTCTTTATTCAGCAAAAATATTCTCAACATCTATGAAAAGTTACTTGGAAACTGAGTGGCATCATGACAGTCCAGAAAAAGCCACAGGGCATACTGATATGTATTTTTTCAAACCCAACCTGAAGTTCCTTGTAACATCAAGTAAGGTGCTTTTAAAATGTATTCTGACATCTCTCAAAGATTATAAATTTTTGGTTACTTCCTTCTTATATTTTATTACAAATTCAAGGTGATAACAGTCAAAATGATATCAAAGAGTGGCAATCAAACAGAATGAATTTTTTATGCTAAAACATGGAAATGAAAACATGGTCAAAATTTGGCTGCTAGAATTGGCCGTGTATAAGATATTCTGTATTTGTAAAGTTGGCTGTATGCGTTACGCAGAAAATACAAGGTAAGAAAATGTTTCCAATAATAGCCATGATACTCTGTAAAGAAGAAACTAAAGCATTGCCCTTGAAACCTGATACACAGGGGGCTTGGCGCCAGCTCTGCCATTTCACCAATTATAAGAATTGTGTAAATGACTGAACCTCCTGGGATGTTCATTTCCTTTTCTGAAGCCATGGTGATACTTCTACTGTACAGGATTAGCATGAAAACAAAATTTAACATGGGGGAGGCGTCCCCCACAGGACCAGATTATGGAAAGCTCTTTATAAATACTTGTTGTTCATTATCACCCATAAAAACCCCTATTTTCTCTCTCTTGCATAACTAGATAACATCATAATTTACTGAATGGATCACCTTGGGATGCCTATTTTTTTGATCATTAAAAAGAAAAAAAACTGGTCAACTTTAGATGAAACAAGTGCTGGCCAAATTTCAAGTTTCAGTTACCCTGATAAACATTTGCTGACTCAGTGACTTTACGGTGTACACACATCCTGCATTCTGACAATAAAAACTCAAAATTTAAATTCAAGTATCATCAGGAGCTCTGTACGATGGAGCACACCTGTAATCCCAGCACTCAGGAGACTGAGGAGACAGGCAGGAAGATCTCTATGAGTTCAAGGCCAACCTGGGCTACAGAGTGAGTTCAAGACCAACCTTAACTACACAATGAGATGCTGTCTCAAGAAGACAAAGTAAAACAAAAAGAGCTCAACAGGAATAAAAAGATATTAAACATTTTATTAGATGCATACAGATTGTATGAACAAGGAAATTTTCAAAAGCAGATTTTACTAGTGTAAGAACCTGAAAGAGTGAAGAAAAACTAGGAGGCATGATAGACATTGTGAAATGAAAGGAAAATGCTCAAAAGTTTGGGGCAACTGGGGTGTGGGAAAGGAAAAGGGAAAGAAGAGGAAATTATGTATTTATGTACATGCAGGATAGCTAACAGTGGTACTACTGTCTTCTACTGCTTTACTGAAAGGAACAGTTCACGATTACTTGTTTGATCATTATTGCATGTCTCTATTTGTTTTCCTGAGAAACCACTTTGAAGATATCAATACATAATACAAAAACCACTGTTAACTCCCTACCATTTTATCTGTAACTCTGTACTGTTTGTATTGTTCTTATGCTGTTTTGTAAATGGATGTCTGTTTGTTAATATGTTTTCTACTTCTATTTTTAAAATAAATTTTCACAAAGCAGATTCTAGGAAATAGACTTTTAAAAAGATAACATTTTAGACAATAGGACTTTTTTACATTGTGGGACAGAAAATCAAATTCCATTTGGGTCATTCTATTCTGCTGAATACCTAGAGGGCTCTCCACAGAACATGGAAAATGTCCAAATTCACACCTGGACAACTTTTCATAACTTTGTCTCACTGACTTTGTAGCTCTGTTCTCTACACATCTTCTGTATATACCGGTGCAACACTAGAAGCTAGCTTCTTGCTTTACACACAAAATAGTCTAGAACTCTGAGAACACAAACACTGTGTTTTAGAGATTCTCAGAATTTTCCTTCCTACTTTCAAGTCATCTTCTCAGGTCTGAATCATATAAATTCTTAAATATCATTGCAAATAGCACCTTTTCCACAAATTCATCCCAAATTCTCAGGCTTTCCCTGAACTCTTAAAAAAATTTTCATTTTGTTCTCTCAATGGGTTATAATTAGAGAATGTCTGTCTTCCTTGTGTTACTTTTGCTTCTTCGTGTCTTTCTACTAGACAGCAGTCCTTAAGAATAGGAACCACGTGACTCATCTTGATGTTAACAAGAATTGAAATAAAATTAAAAAGTACAGATCTTAGAGAAAGACCTTTCAACATGGACACATTATTTTATCAGCTGCTGTGTGACCTTAAACAAATTGCCTCTTTTCTCCTGGCCTTTACTCCCTTGCATAGAAAAGGTGAGTAATTCTTTTTAAATGAATACATTAAACTATTTAACTGTATAAAACTCATAAAAGCTATGCCTTCTTTCCTGATTATTTGCCAAGTCCACTTTCTAGAACACCAAAGGGAAGATTTCAAGAGAGTCTGCAATGAGTCAGAGAGCTTGGTCTGAGACAAAAATTTCAGATACAGTGGCCCTGGGTCTATTACATGCTGGCTGTATAACCTTAGGAAAACCCTCCACCAATTGGAATCTCATCTTCCATTGTCCCAGTATGAACTAGGGGAACCAGAGGTATCAAGTTTTTATAGTTTTTTTTTCCTCTGTAGTACTAGCAATAATCCAGCTCAAATTGTAAGCAAAGAACAGGAATCAAGCAGAAATGTTTAACATCAACTTCAAACTCAGAGAACTGCAGTATAGACCATTTTATGGAACAAGACATCTGAAATTCAGATATCATTTCCACAACCAGGCCTCCCTCAAAGCTACTATCCAGCTCATGGAAAAGTTGCTCTTCTTCTAAGAAGTAACTTCTGCTCATACTTCTTGTGTGCCACTTATCAGTTTCGTTTTCATTGTTTATCCAAATGTCTCTCTCCTTTCACAGACTCTAGGATCTTTAAGGGTATGGATCACTTCTAATTTTATTCATTGCCACATGTGCTTTCTGACTTGATCAAAGTTTCATTGTGAAAATAGAGAAGGAGAGAGGGACAAAGAAAGGAAGAGTGGAACAGAGGAAGGGGGAGAGAGAAACAGAGAAAGAAAGGGAAGGAAGGAAGGAAGGAAGGAAGGAAGGAAGGAAGGAAGGAAGGAAGGAAGGAAGGAAGGAAGGAAGGAAAGTGTCTTGGTTACTTTTCTCTAGTTGCTGAGACAAAATACCTAATGCCCAAACTGAAGGAAGGAAAGGTTTATTTAGCTTACAGTTTGTGGAGGTTTCAGTTCATACTTGGCTGGTTCTGAGGCAGAGTGGCACACAGCAGAGGGCAAAGGTTCATAGCAGCAGAGCACAGCAAAAACAACCAGCAAAAGGGAGAAATGGCAGCAAGCAGCTTCTTTCCCTACCTTACATTGTAAACAGGCCACCTACACCCAAGGGGCATGTAGCTCTCACACAATTTCCATGCCCTCCTCTTCCACAGGCTCAGGATGTATACAAAGTAAGTACCTTGGCTTCCTTCTGAGTCACTCAGACAAATGTCTAGACTCCCCAAGTTGACACATTATCAGTCATAACAGAAAGAAAGAAAGAAAGGAAGGAAGGAAGGAAGGAAGGAAGGAAGAGAACTTAGAAGAAAGAAAACATTTCACTTATTAACTCTTTAATCTACTTGAATGGTGAAAAATACTATTTTCAAATGGGTTTAACTTTAAAATTTGCTGTTTTGCTGTTGAGGAGCAGTGTGATATGGGAAGGAACTGGCATCAGCCTCTGCTGCACCATCAACTTGTCTCTTTTGATCATATCAAATTGCACGCTAATTTTGCTATCTTGCTTTCTGATAATTTCAGTTTTAAACTCTTGCAATAATGAACTTTGATCTTTCCATTTAAGAAAGTGTTTTACAGAACATACCACCTAAAAGCCTTGTTAATGAATTTGTATCTGTGTGAGTTACAAACCATTGCAGAAAGAAAAGAAGGGATTGTCTCAGAAGTATCTTGGGATAGAAAGGCAACTGCTTAACTGTAGGTGACTCAATATCAAATGCCAAAGTAAATTTACCCTTTAAGAAAAAAAGGCATAGCTAGCTACATTCTGGTAACCAGATGACGCCCAAGGTAAATAAATTAGTAGATGATGTACATTAACAGCTTTATCTCCAATTTGTAACTTTAGTAAACTGATGAGTACCGTTATCAACTAGCATGTCTTAAAAGCAGTTGTAAAACCAGTCTTGGAAACCAAAAAGTAAAGGAGAGCAAATGTTACCTGTTTACTCCACACCTTGGTTGTAAAACTAGTTCTTAATGAGAGTGCTTAGAGAATTTAGCAATTCCTGTTAAAATTAAATGCTCTTTTAAAAAGTTGTGTATTGCATATTGTTGTCCTCAAATTAACTGTTCAGATTACCAGATATAATCATGCAAAATTGGTAAAAAAAAGAAAAAAAGAGTAAAAACAGATTGTGTAATTAATTCCCCCCACCCCGCTATGTACCAGGCACTATCCTGAAGGTGTTACTTGTATTAACTTAGTTATCACACCTCCTAGTTACCACACCACCTACCAACTAGGTAGCATAATTCCTATTTCAATAGGAGGAAATAGATGCACAAAAAGGATAATTTTTGTGAGGAGACACATGACTAGGAAATTGTGAAACACTTAGTAACAGACTTTTACTTGTGGACAACTGAGTTTCCATGGTCAGTGCAGACCTCCCTGTGAGGTGCACTTGTGCTCCCCTGGCAGGCTGCTTTCTCCACACTCTCTGCCTACAGCACATAACCTTTCTTTCCAGGCTCTGATCAAAACCTGCTTAAAAGATGCTTTACTTGTATGGCTAACAGAATGCTTTTCCTAAGAACCCCTTGCCAAGGTATTTGCATTCACAAGAAAAAGAAAAGTTACCTGAGCATGTCAGTTAATTTTCAATACTAGGAAATAAGGCAGGAAAGAACTCTACGATTGCCCAGGGTTTCTGAGATCCCAGAAACTGAACACCCCAGCCCTTGCTGTATCACACTGTACAGCAGGGTGCAATACAGTCATCAAGAACAACCTATTATTAAGAGGAGCTTATTATAATAACCAGCGGCACGGCTCACATATTTGGTTTATTAGCAGATGCCTCTGTCTAGCTCACATGAGGTCAGAATGGAGCAAATGCAAAAATGAAACAATGACTCCTGAAATTTCTCAGAATATGATCTTGAACCTGGAAGAGTTTAATTCATTAACCTAAAAATCCACCACAAGTTTTAAAAGAACTCCAATTCTGATACCTATAACAATCAAGATTCTTTAATAGTTTTCTTCAACAAACTCCTCTCTCTTTGATATACATCAAGATATAACCATGCTGCATTAATACAGCATGATTAGTGCAACATGGACATACTTAGTGACTTACATAACACTGCACAGCTGTAGTTTGGACTGAAAAATTAATGAAACATTTCCTATGCTGGCATCAAATACATCATTTGTTCCATTTCACTTTGGTAGTGCTTTGAAAGCCTCTTGAAATTTGGGGCACTCGCTTGAAACTGATTTGATTATGGGATACACAGTTAATTGGTTTCTGCATATGAATTAATTGCATAAACGTTCAAAGAATTTTTTAAAAGGATTGTGCTTGGTTAAAATTAATGCCATGAGAGCATCATCATCTTTAGTGTGAACAGTGATATTATATTCCAAGGAGGTTTACATTCCTTCAGAATGTTTGTATTCACAAGACTGTGACAAATTTGTTCTCAACATGGCTCCATGCCAGGTAAAGCTGCTTCACGTGTTCTGTGGAATAAATTTCTTTGTAGATTCACTGGTTGCAAACATCAATAGTTTGCTGAAAACCAGAACAAAGTAGCTATGAAATAATAGACATAGCCTCAAGCAGACAACACTGTAGCTACCGTTGTCTTTGAGATAATTATGGTATCATGCTGTAATCATGGTTCATACAAACACCAGTTGTCCAGTGCTCTTCAAAAAATCCTCATACAAATTATTTCATTCAATGCCTCAGAAAAACACATGGGACTTAAGTATGGAAGGAATTATAATACCCATTTTGGAAATGAAGAAATAGATGTTTCTTGAGGCTAAGTACCTTGGTTATGGCCATGTAATCAATGGTGAAAGACAAACAGATATGACAAAAATAGCCATGGATGATGATGTATGATAATCACAGTTGTAGGCATTCATGGATACTCAAGATGGAACATAATTTCCAGAAATTTATATAAAAAACTTTTAACACCTTGAAAACACTGTGTAGACTAAGGCTGAAATTCAGATGTAATGCAGTTACTAGTAAGTAGACCTAGTTACAGTCCAGAAAAGTTACTCAACACAATTTTTAATTCTATTACCTATGTCCCACTTCACAGAGACCCCAGTAAATGACATACATACTCTGGATCATTCATCTCAAAATATCTAAGCGTCTCTGGGATAAATGCTGTGTTAGATGTGGAAGATACAGCAGTGAACAACACTAGCTGGATTCATGTACCTAAGGAAACTACAGCTATGAACGGCCTTTAACAAGAAGTTAGTAGTGAAGTATGGTGAGAATGACAGAAGGTAGCTTTAAAAGAACTATGAGATCTAACTTAGATATTGATCTGGAACTTTCTTCCTAGGAAAGCTGAAAATGAACAATAAAATAGTAATAACATATTTTAAAGATAAGACGACAAATAAATGTTTTATTTTATTCTGGTACTACTTTACAGTATTTTGTGATAGATAATATATTCTATCATTGTATTTGTAAATTTAGAGATTTTTAAATCCCCAAACTTTGAGATTATATTCTAACCTGCAAGGTCATAGATTTGATTACATTCCTAGATGATGATGTATCCTTTGTCCTATATAATCCACGCAGGTAATTCTATCATAAAAAAGAATGCTCAAGAAAATGCATATAGATATGTGAAACTTAAAAAGATAATTTTGAGATATACATCCCGCTAACATTATACACTTTTCTGTTTACCTTAAAGATACAAGGTAAATACTATATATCTGTCTATCCACATATGTATAAAAAAGTCAAAATCATCTTCTCTGGTATCTGAAGCAAAGTATTCATGTTAATTTATATTTCTTCATATACACATTCTTGTTTTTTCGAAGTATCATAAGAATTTTTGCAAGATTTGCATTATATGTGCCTGAATATTCAGTAGTTATAGTACTATATTTTACATAACATCTGTTGGAAATATCATTATGTAGCACAGTACAATTCTAATTGATAGCATATTTTATAAACTAAAATCTAAATTTAAAATGTCTGCTTTGCATAATGGACAATGTCAGGATGACACCAAAGATTATTTTCAGGGAAAGTAAAACACAGCATGAAACACAAATAATGTGTACAAGATGGAATATATTTTTTTAAAATATACCTCAAAATATTGATATGGTATGTTATTTGATTTATGAAATCTTAGAATAAACCTTAAAACGTTGACAAATATGTAAAAATCACAGAATGTCAAAATTAGATGTAGCATTCTAAAGCCAAATTTCTCATTTCATAAATGAGGATTCAGTGCTTGCTTCAGCAGCACATATAATAAATGAGGAAACATTTAGCGAAGTCACTTATAGTGTATCCTGCCTCAAAGCCTACTTCTCCTTGTACTTTACCATGTTCTCAGCTTTTTTTATATTTCATAGAAAATTCAAAGAATATTTTCAAGCAGATTTCTAATTATTCTTCCACCACTTCGGTGTGTATCTGTGTTTCTACAGTACATTTAAAGGTAGAAAAGATCATTCACAACTTAAGAAAACTCAAATCCTGTTGGTCACTGCTTCTTGCTTTTTTGAGTATTAGGATAGTTACCAGTTTGACATCCATTGCAATGATATGTCTAACACATATATGTGCATTATCAACTACTATTATGTTTCACTTAATTATTATGTATAAACCTTTTCCTTAGATTTTTGTAGATCTCTTTTCTCTGTCATATCTAATCATAGTCACTGTCTAAAAACACCAATAGGAAAAGTAGTACCAAATTTATCTTATAGCTTATTTCATGAATGGAATCTTCTTTATCCTTATTGATCATTTGACAGATTAAATTTGGTAAATGTTCTGGCATTTACAAAAGACTAAATTCAGAATAACTGCATTTAAAATTGCTATCTTCTGTATATTGTCTACTGACTGTGGGCTCAATGATTACCTCAACGAAATAAGCCTCTAAGTAGATATTTTAATCATAGTATCTCTTTTTAACATGCAAATCAGAAATAAAAACACTCAGGGAATAGGATACATTTCTGAGTCATACCTTGATATAACTACATTGTATTTTAAAAGTGTTGCTAGGTCAGAGGTATTTTATTGTAGAAGTTATTTCTATACAGACTTAGTCATGCAAACTCATAATAAGACACTTTTCCAAATAATTAAAACAATTTTTTCACTGAATGTAACTAACCATTTTGAAAGATATAAGAAGTAAATAATAACAAATGCTGAAACAAGGCTTCAGGGGAAAACAGAACACTTCTACATTGTTGGTGAGAATGTGAATTAGTACAACTCCTATGGCCGTCGGAATGGAGCTCCTCAGAAAACTAAACTAGAAGCTTCATTTGACCTATTTCTCCTTCCAGGAGTATTTCTTAAAGAGTTAAAGACATCATATTACAGTGATCCTTGCCTACCTAAGTTTATGATAGCACAATTCATAATAGTTGTATTGGAAGTAGTCTATACCTCCATCAACAGATGGCTGGATAAAGAAACTGGGATAATTGGGACTTCTAATCCTACTTTTGTGAGGAATCTTCACACTGATTTCCTCAGTGGTTTCATCAGTCTACACTCACCAGCAATAGAGAAGGGTTCCTTTTACCCCATAGCTTCTCCAGCATTTGTTATTGCTTGATTTCTTGAGGAGAGCCTTTCTTTCTGGGATAAAATGGAATCTCAGTGTTGTTTCAATTTGCATTTCTCTAATGAGCAAAGATGTTGAACATTTTTTTTCATATATTTATATTAGTATTAGTATTTCTTCATCTGAGAATTCACCTCAGATGCCCATTTTTGGGTGGGGTCTTTGAATTTGGGGGGCCTGATTATTTAATTCTTTATGTATTCTAGATAGAAGCCCTTTGAGGGACAGTTGGCTAAAATATTTTCCCTATTCTTGGGTTTTCTTTTTACTCTGCTGGTTATTTCTTTCGATGTGCAAAATCTTTTCAATAAGATAGATCCAAGTTGTTGATTCTTTGGAGAATTTGTCTTGCAGTTTGGTTTTTGTTCATGAAATCTCTGCCTACCCCTTTGTCTTCAAGATTTCTACCTACTTTCTCTGCAAGTAAATTTAATGTTTCTGTTTTAATATTTAGATATTTGATCCATTTTGACCTTAGTTTAGTGCATGGTGATACACATGCATCTAGTTTTAGTCTTTGGCACGTGGAGAGCCAGTTTTTCCAACACCATTTATTAAAGAGGCTATCTTTTCCCAATGAACATGTTTGGCCCCTTCATCAAAGGTAAGGTCTCTGACTGTGTTCGTAGTTGGGTCTGCATTTTCCAATCTGTTTCATTGATCTTCAGGCCTGGTTTTTTGCCACTACCATGCTGATTGTACCACAGTAGCTTTGTAGTACAATTTCAAGTCAGGGATTGTAATGTCTCCTGCCTTTCCTTTGTGGCCCAGGAATGCTTTTGCTATTCTGGGTCTCTTCTGGTTCCAGATGAATTTTAGGAATATTTTCCCTAGATCTGTGAGGTAAACTATTGGTATTCTAATTGGGATTGCATCAAATCTATACAACAATTCTGGGAGTATGAGCATTTTCACAATGGTGGTTCTTCCTATCCATGAGCAACAAATATCTTTCCATTTTCTGAAATCCTTTTCAATCTTCTTTTTCAGAGTACTGTAATTTTCACTGTATCAATCTTTTACTTCCTTTGTTAGATTGATTCCTAAGTATTTCATTTTTTTACATGCTATTAGGAAAAATGTGATTTCTCTAATTTCTCTCTGTCAGTTTGTTGTTTGTATGCAGGAATGCTATTGATTTCTGAGTGTTGACTTTGTATCCAGCTATGCTACTGAATTTGGTTATTAAATCCATAAGGATTTTGGTTTAGTTTTTTGGGGGGTCTTCTATGTAGAGTATCATGTCATCTGAAAATAATGATAATTTCACTTCTTCCTTTCCTATCCTTATTCCTCTTATTTCTCTCTATTGTCTAATTGCTCTGGCTGATATTACCAGAACTATATTGAATAGGAGTGGTGACAGTGGACATCCTTATTTTTTTTCTGATTTTAAAGTAAAAGCTTTCAGTGTTTTCCATTTAGTATGATGTTAATTGTTGGTTTGTCATAGATGGCTTTTATCAGAGTGAGGTAAAGACCATCTATTCCTATTTACTGTAAGGTTTTTTACATCAGTGAGTTTTGGACTTTATCATCAGCTTTTTCTGCATCTATTGAGATGATTGTATGATTTTTGTTTTGAGCTCTGTTGACATGGTGTATTACATTAATTGGTTTGGATGTATTGAACCATCCTTGCATTCCTGGGATGAATCCCACTTGTTCATAGTGTATAATCTTTTTGATTATTTTCTGCATTCTATTTGCTAGTACTTTATTGAGAATTTTGGCCTCTATATTCATTAGGGAGATTGGCCTGTAGTTCAGGGTAATACTTGCCTTGAGAAATGAGTTATAGAGAAGTCCTTCCCCTTCAATTTCATTAAAGAGTTTGAGAAGAATTGGTATTAAATCTCTAAATTTCCTGTAGAATTCAGTTGTGAATCCATCAGGACCGGGCTTTTCTTCATTAGTAAGTTTCAATTTCACTGGCTGATATTGAGTTATTGAGGAATTTAATGTCTTCTTCATTCAGTTTTGGTAATTCATATGTGTCTAGGAATATGTCTAGGTCCATTTCCTCTGTGTTTTCCATCCTGTGAGAGTAAACATTTTCAAAGTAGGTATTGATGGTCTTCTTAATTTCTGCAGTGCCAATAGTGATTTCATCCCCTTCATTCCTTATTGCATGGATTTCAGTTTTGTCTTTCCTTTTCAATAAGGTTGGCAAGGGGTTTATCAATTTTATTTATTCTTTCAAACAACCAACTCATGAATTCATTGATTCTTTGTGTTGTTTTCTTAGTCTCCATTACATTAATTTCTGCTCTGATTTTTATAATTTCCTGCTTTCTTTGGGCTTTGGACTTGACTTCCTCCTTTTTCTTAGAAGCTTGAGGTACAGCATAAGATTGTTTATTTGTGTTCATTCTGATTTCCTGGTATGGGAATAATTTCCCTCTAAGGACTGCTTTCATTGAGTCCCACAATGTAACTTGTATCTGCATTTTTGTTTGATTGTAAATATTGTTTAATTTCTTCTTTAATTTTATCTGTGATCCTTTGGTTGTTCAGGAGGGTATTTAATTTCCATGTGTTTACAGAGTTTTTTTGATTTCTTTGGGAATAATTTCCAATTTCATTGCACTATGGTCTGATAGTATGTATGGGATAATTTCATTTCCTTTCCATTCACTTAAGAATGTTCTCTGGGCTACTGTATGGTCTATTTTAGAGAACATCTTGAGGGCAGCTGAAAAGAATGTGTATTCTGATGTTGTTGGGTAGAACACTGTAAAGTTCTACTAAATCCATTTGATCAAATGGTTTAGTTCTGTTATTTCTTTGCTATCTTTGTCTAGTTGATCTATCTCTTTGTGACAATGGTGTGTTAAAGTCCCCTGTTGTGATCATCTTACTGCTTATTTGATTTTTCATGTCTGTTAAAATTTGTCTTATATAGTTGGGTGCTCCTGTATTTGGTGCATAGATGTTTATGATTTTCATATCTTCCTCTTGAAGCTTTCCCCTCATAAGTATGTAGTGACCATTTTAATCTCTTTTGATCATTTTTGGTTTAAAGTACACATTTTCTGCAAACAGAATACCTACCTTCACTTTTTTCTGGGTTCTTTTTGCATGGAATATTGTTTTCCATCATTTGACTTTCAGTCTATTAATTTGCTTTTGAGTTAAATGTGTTTCTTATATGTAGCATGTTGTTGGATTTTTTTTTTATCTACTCTGCCAGTCTGCTTCTTTTGATTGGTGAATTGAGACTGTTTATGGTGGTAGTTATAAATTATTTTGTACGGGCTTACCTTTGTCATATTATTCTCCTAATGTTGGTTCCTCTTTTCCCCTACATTTAATTGCTTGCTCTGCCTGATGGTTCCTTTCTATTGTTGTTCTTGAAATTGTGATCACTTTTATCTCTTTCTAGAAGATCTTTTAGTACCCTTTGTAGGGTTAGTTTGGCATTCATGAAGTTCTTCAATTGTTATCATATAAATATTTCATTTCTCTATTAATTTTGAAGGATAGTTTTGCAGGGTACATCAATCTAGATTGGAAGTTACCTTCTTTCAGGACCTGAAAAAACTTCACTCCAAGCTCTTCTTGACTCGATGGTTTAGAAATCTGCTGTGACTCTAATGGGCTTCTCTTTATAGGTGATCTGTTCTTTCTGTGCCAGCTTTTAATATTCTGGTTTTTGCTGAATTTCAGGGATCATGATTACTTTATGTCTGATTGGAGATTTATTTTGGTTATGGCTAATTGAGTTCCATATGCCTACTTACTGTATGTCAGATTCTTTTTCCATGCTTGGGAAATTTTCTGCTATTTCTTCTGCAAATAGTCCTTCTATGTCAGTTGTGTTGACTCCTGCTGTTTTGTTGACACCTATCAATTTCACATTGTTTTTCTTTGCTTTATCTTGCAGCTGTTGAATTGTTATTTCCTGGTTCCTTGTTACTTTTAAGAGATCCTTCCTTTTATGATCATTAGCTGCAATGCTGTCTTCAACATGTGAAAATATACCTTCAGCTTCATTCAAGCAGTTTTGGAAGCTTTCAGTGGAATTTTTAATTTCTAATATGTTTCATGCATTTTATTCTTTCTGATATTTTTGCTTCAGGGTTCTCATTATTTTTCTGTGTTCCTCTATTTTTCAAATCTATGTCTTCTTTAGATGTCCTGAGCAATTCTTTCATTATGTTTGTCATTTCGTTTTTTACCAGAGAGATTATTTCTGATCTGATACCTTCTATGATCTAACAGAGTTATTTCTTTACTTCAGTTGCTAACATTTCAGAAATTTCAAATGTAAGACTTCCAAGCTCTTCTGTATTGATGTCTCCTAAACTTGCTCTCAGTGGGGTTGAGGTCTGAGATTGTATTTTGCTCCTTTGCTTTATCATTTTCAAAGATTTGGTGGTTCCCTGGAGCTCAACCTCAGTCCCACAATGGTGTGGGACTGGTGGGATAAGCACCCTAAGGTCCGTGGTGCTCAGCGTGGCTCCTACAATCATGTATGGGGGCAACTTGTGGTCACTGATGCTCCTGAAGCTGACTGGGGATCAGCCTGGCTCCCAATCTGGTGGGGAGGGGAAGGGGTGGCTCACCAAGGTTCCCGAAGCTGTCTGGGGCTCAGCCTTGCTTCTACGAGGGTGCTGGGTTGGGTAGGTCAAAGTCACCACAGCTCCTAAAGCTGTCCAGGACCCAGCAGGGTTCCCAAGCCAGTGGGAGAGAGGGGAGGGTGCAATCCCTGAAGCTGCTGAAGTTCTCTGTTTCTCTTATATGATAATCCTTTCTCCTATTGATAACCCAAACTATAAATAAAAACCAAAATGAAACATAGATAACAGGAAGCAGGAAGATCTTTCTCAAATGGAAAGGGGATGAAGAGATAGATCATAGGCGGAGGGACAGGAGGGAAAGAGGATGAAGAAGGAACTGGGATGTATTATATAAATGCACCAACACCACAGAAAGAATGTAAATACTATATAACATAAAAATATGCTGGGGCTGGGGATATAGCTCAGTGGAATAAGTGCTTGCCTGGCAAGCACAAGGTCCTGAGTTCGATCCCTAGTACTGCAAAAAAAATGCTAATAAAAAGAAAAAATTATATAAATTCTATATCAATAAAAAGATGAAATACATTAAGTATTTATATAGTACAATTCGACATTTAGCTAAATACATGACTCTAAATCAATCCAAACTGTAACACTCATATCAAATTCAAAATACTTTATAGGACTGACTCATTTTCAGAGCACTGTATCACACTGCTTACTTTCGATGCTATTGCTCACATTCAATGTAAAGGGTACAAGTATATGAAAGAAACATGTAAATTAAGAGATGCAATATTTCTTGTTGAATTAAAAAAACATATTACATTATAATATTGTAAGAACATGACAAATATACACAAATGTAATTGTGTGTAAAGTGTAACAAACAACATTGTTTTAGAAAGTAAGTTTCTTAACAAGTCTGTAACGCTTGATCAAGTAATTTTAGACATGTGGACATGAATCTGCATAGAAAGATATTCACTGAAGTATAATTTTATATCTAGTACTGGAGGCTTGGTTTTTTAAATCATGCTATGTCCATGTAAAATAATATTATTACAGTGCTAAACATTTTTGAAGATTACATCAACATGCTGTAACAGTAACAAAAAGAAGACAAAATGCAGAATATTCAAGAACTGTGATTCTTTGGTTGCAATGAACAGAACAAGACTTTGCCAAAGGGTATCGTACCAAATGAGGAGCAGGAAGATACAGGAGGACAACCAGAGAACTGAAGCAGAAGAGGCAATTTTGGGAATCCAAGGAGTGGAAGCTAATTGTTGACCTCATCTATTTATCACCATCTGTCTTAAATAACTTTTCTGACCTTGAATTAGCTTATTCATATTCACAGTATTGAGAGAGAGTTGAGCTGGTCTAGTTTGGGTTAAGTATCTGCTTACTTGGCTGTTTAGCATGGAAAATTTCACTGATAGTTCCCCAGTATAGTATATTGTGGGATATATATATATATATATATATATATATATATATATATAGCAAAAAATGAAAACAATGACGTTTCCCAGGGATCTGCAGATCAATATTATGAGTATTATTTAATATTCAGTGCTACATAAGATACTTTGTAAATGTTTTGTTTTTTCTTTTATATATTTCCAGGCTGTTTCCTTTGTTTTTAATGTAAATTGAAAATAAGTTGCTTTATTTTATAATCATCATGCTAACCTTTCTTTTAAAAGTTTGACTACTAAATTGAGATACAATAAAATGCAGTGTTTTTCATCTTTCAGATGTAACTTTTGTTAGCCCCCGTGAAATACCTGAATATTTTATTGAAATTTTTAGTTTTAATTCACTGGAGACAGCCTTTAAGATAATATCATTTTCAAAGTTTTAATTTTTTGAGTTAATAATTTATGAAACATTTTTTAATTAATCATGGAATGGAACTGTCAACTCAAAAACAAATCCCAAAAGACTTTAACAGGATTTGAAAACAGTTTTTGAAGTTTATTGGAGCAGAATCTCTTAAGCCAAGGTCACAACCTCAGGTGATTGTGAGGATGATGGTAAGCTTCTGAGGAATCCTGACAGGAAGATAATACAGGGCCTGTTTTCTATCTTCTGATGGATTGGAATCAAGGTAGAAAAAAAATTTACCAGATGCAAATGATTGGAATTTATCTACATGAAACCTTTATAGAATCTACTTTTTATCTTTTAGGCCTATTGAATTTTCTCAGTGATGAAAAGTGACCAAAATTATAATCATAGCTATCATGATATTTTTTAAAGTTTTAGTCATTATGCATTTTTAATCAATATAAATTCTATACTTATAATTTTAAGCATTAAGTTTCTTCATGGTATTGGACAAATGTTGTGTTGATATGCTAGAAGTATCATAAGTGCAATCGAAATCATTTTATTCTTTTCTTTAGTCTTGCATTTTCTGACTAGCTGAAAATTTACTTTTAATCTTTCTAAATACAGCTTCCTATACTAAAAACTAGATTTAAAAGTTAATTTAAAAACTACTACTCATAACCACAGGGTTGTTATGTAAATTAGGTGATATATATATATATATATATATATATATATATATAAAGACCTTGAAGCCTCCAAGTTTTTATAGAAATATAAGTGCACTAGGGCCAGGGATATAACTCAGTGGCATAAGCACTTGCTTAGCAAACCTGAGGTCATGAATTCAATTCCCGGCACACACACACACACACACACGCACACAAAGAAATATAGGTACACTATAGAAATAGAAGGAATAATAGAAGGATAATTTTGTAGAACTATGACACAATAAATATTAAGTAATGATATTGCTGTTATTATCACGATGAATATAAAATGACAGGTTTGAATTTTCTAATTATCTCTGGTTTCTGAACTACTGATATTATATGACTGGCAACTCATACTTTAAAACTGAGCCAATATAAGTACCAAAAATAGCTTCTTCATGGATAAAGGAAACTATTCTAAAATCTTATAAGGCTTGGTTTGTGTATATTTTTAAGTGACTAAAAAGCTTCCTTTGAAAATGTTTGGCATTTACCACAGCTCCCTATGAATTCTTCATGATTTCAGCCTTCATGTGACAGATTGACAGACAGCACCAGCAACTGTTTGTCACTGGCAAGAAGCAGCAGCAACTAAATTTCTAAAGGACGGGGAGAAGTGCTGCCTCACAACAGGAAAGTGTGGTGGTTTGTCTCCCAGGGCTGTTTAATTCTGCAGGGACTTCTACGAAGGGCCTCATCTGTACCTACAGTTTCCATGTCACAACCCATTAAGAGTTAAAATCAAGTCTGCACGTGCATATCACAGACCGTGGAACAGTGCTGTAGAGCAACAATGTGAGCAAAAGCAAACTCTGGGGTGGAAAGCCTTTCATCAAAGGAGGTTAGATGGGTCTCAGGCATGTGACTCCTGTAAGGGATAGCCCTATGGGACAGGGGTTGGCAAGCTTTTTCTGTGAAGAACCAGATCATTTTTAGTGCTCACAGGTGGTATACATCCTCTTTCTGGTACTCTGCATGTATATTGTGCATTTGTGCTATTTACAGCCCTTTTAAAGTGTAAAAAGCACTCTGAGCTAGAAATCCTTAAAGAACCAATGAGCTGGGCCTGGCCTCTCTGATAGACATCAGAGACCTCTGCCTGGCTAGGGCTCGATTTATAACAGTCCTGGTTTAACAAACAAGTTCCATTCCTGCGACTAGGTCACAAAGCAAACTGGTAGCCAAATGAGGTATTGTATATAGCACAGACATAACAATTTCAAACAAAACATGGTCAAAGGAAACCCCACCTTGGTGACTTTGCTTTTATTTGTATAACTCTCACATGCAGTACTGTAATGTATAACAGAACATAACACTGTAAATTGCAATCACCAAACATTAGAGCACTGTGTAAACAAGGTGTATTGTACCAAAAAAAAAAAAAAATTACTGTGGCTCCATAAACAAGAACTGAACAAAGAAGAAAAGATGGCTTGTGGTTCTGAGCAGCTGCTCCTAAGTCTGAACAGTCACCAAATAATGAGTGTCTGTCTGGAGGCTGAGGCAAGAGGATTGCCGTGAGTTTGAGGCCAGCCTGGACTACATAAGTGAGTTCAATGCCAGGCTGAACTACATAGCGAAACCCTGTCTCAGAAAAAAGCAAGGCGTATCTGCAGTGGCTCCCGGGATGTGCTCAAACTTACTGTGGGCTTCCTAAGCTTCCTCACATTTCTTGCAAATCCATATACTTTAATTAATCATTAGAATTTTTAACTTCTGACTTAAATTTTCCTACCTAAAAAAAGTAAATCAGTAGAATAAATAAATAAATATCTATTGTTTGGCAGGGATTTAAATGTATCCATTCTGTTCTTTTAAATGGGTCACCCCTCTCTGCTCCTGTATGGGGCCCTGGGTGGGACACAAAAGCAAAACAAGCCACATGCAACTGTGAACGCTCCTAGCGATCACCCAGGGCAGTTCACCTCTGCTCTCCATGCAGCCTGGAGCTCACTTCCTCTCCTCTAACCCAGAGCCCTGAACCCTGCCTTTCCTACCAAAGCCCCAGGGACCCAGCCACACCTTACCTCCTGTTCTTTTCCCTTGACTCCTTGGCTCCAGGGATACCTGACTGTGATTAATTTTTTCCTTCTTCTTTGGATTTGGTATCCTGTCAAGTCTTAAGTGAGACCAAAAAGATCAGAATCCATCTTACTGGTCATATGAGAATTGAATGCTACAGTTCATGGTCTCTGTTATAGGTGCCCAAATCTCAGTACTTACTAAAAGGCAGAGCAGTACAAGAAAAGAACTCCAGGCTCTCCAGGCCTAGCAAAGAGGGTTTTCTCCATTTACTCCCCCTTTTGTGAGGTATAGCAGCAGAAGGAGATAGAAAACTAATTATTTCTGTATTTTCTCAGACAATCCTACAGGTGCTTCTGTTATTCAAATTAACAACAAAGAGCAGAAAATGTTTTGCCTTCGTATCTATTGAGTGCACATTAATGCTTGTTAAGGAGTTGGAGGGCAGCAATCATACTGTACTGGCCCTTGAAAGCTGGTTGTTTCCTTAACTGTCAAACACCTTGGAGCTCCACAAAAATCCCCTCCCAATTTACCCCTTGCTGCTGTCCTCTTCTACCTGCCTCCCACGGGGTTGTCCTCTCTACCGGCCTTAAGTTAGTACCTGGCCCTTTCTGCTTTTGCTCTCTCTCTTTCTCTCATACTTCCCTTTCAGGAAATGCTCTTCCTCTCCTCCTGTTCTCACCCCTCCCTTCTCGCCTACAAGGTAAGAATCAGCATCAGTCCTGTGAAGTTCCAGCCCTTCTCACACTGCACTGAGGTAGTAGTCCTTCCCTCCGCATTCACATAACCCTTTGTACCCGTCTGTGCTCACATTTCTCTCGGTGAAATGTTACATCCCCAATAAATCCTGTTTGCTTTAATTTTGGTTAATCAGTACATGTGTGCAGCATGGTGTTTACTTTCTTTGTGTGAACTTGAGACACGCACATAACACATATTAATTCCTTTCTTCATCCCCTCTGCTTCCTCCTTTCTCCCTCCACCCATCTCTTGCTTTCTTTCCTTTTTTTCCGAGTAGGTTTTCAGTAGATAATATTTGCAGTCTTTCTGTGGAGTTTACACTCGTTTTGAAACAGTCTATTGGCATATCGGTCCCTCCATTTAGACTGGAAGCTCATCCTGGAGAGGGGCCTTGCTTTGCTCATTAGAAACCAGCCACATCCAACAGTGTGGAACTAAGTAGTCTGAACTTCAGTGTCTGTTGAAATTGTATTCAGTTTGTTGAGGAAACTATGGAGGCTTTATACATTTAAAACATTTCTTTGAGATTTTTATTAACTTTGTGTTTAACTCTAGATGCAAATCCTTAGTGTGTCTGTAGAATTCTATGTCTCTAGGCATGTTTATAAGATGCGTTCTTATCAGAGCAGGCCACTCATTTTATTGAATAGTTTGATACAAATATCAAGACTTTTAAAGAGCTGAATTTACATACATAATTCTGAGGTTCTGAAACTGTCTGTCCATAGAGAAAACAAATGCTACCTATCGATAAATGGTAAGTGCTAGGGATAAAACACTGCCTCATCCACACACAGCTCTCAGGGCAGGAGAAAAGCAGACAAGTCAACAATCCAGTGTGGTACAAGCCATCACACATGTGAGCACAGGCGCTACGGTAGAAAATTCAAGCAATCATGGGTACAGAAATCGCTCTCTTCTGTTCTCTCTTCTGCCTCTTCCCTTCACTTCTAAATCATCATGTCAGTACACAAGGATCTTACAACTGTCAGTACAAATTCTACACCCTCTGCAAAGATAGTCCTCCCTTTCTTGCCCTGTTTTTCTGTATCTGCCAAAATACTCCTTTTATAGTCATAATTTCAATGCTTCCAAAGTCTGAGAAATCTGTTCTGATTCACCAACAGGGTAGTTACCCCTATTGTCTTCATACATTACCCTGTTGACATCCCACGTCCACTTATCTTGCAGTGTCTACCCTTCCCCGGTATTATGAACTCCTCAAGACAGAGACAACACACACTGTATATTTTATTTTGTGTCCTGATCAAAGACTTCACCACTTATAAAATTCAATACATAGTTTGCAAATAAATAATATATAGGAAGGCATCCAAACTGAGAAGGATTTCCTCAAATTTCAGAGCTTCAGTCAAAATCACAGAAGTGGTGAATCTCAAAGATAATTATACTTTGCTTTCAAAACTTTGCATTTACCAAGAATCCTCTCACCTTAACACATTTTAAAATGAAATCTAGCACATTTCATAGAAGAGTTCTTTTTGAAGCATGTTTATTATATAACAGAATCTCTACTGGTATGATGGTTCAGAACTATGTTCTCATAAAGGAAAGTAGGATGAGGAATAAAGGACTTTTGACAATCTTAGTTAATGGCCCAGACTCCCTTCACCACTAGAGATGCAAAGAAGTATCACCAGTGAGTGCTACGCAAAGGGGAAGCAGAGAAGCTCTGACACCAGGACAGGTCAGACGATCAATGATTCAGCTTCATTTATTCCCAGCACCCTTAACCAGTCCAGAGAGTCTGATAATAGTGGTTATTTAACACCTGATATGTCCAAATCTCTTTAAAAGACCAAATAATCCATCGTCTCCAAAGTCCCTGCAATATGGGCTAGAACTATCATTCATCCTTTACAGATGGAATATTTGAAATGTAAAATAGCATATCCAAGGCCAGACAGGAACTCAGCACCATGATTAAATAAAAGCTCTGAATTCCCAACATTCAAGCCTTGGCAAAGGAATTTGTCACATTGCTGTTTTATATAGAGAGCATGGAAACCCAGGGGGGATGCATAAGAGAGAACTGTGAATTTTAAAGAAACGTGGAAATCTATTTAATTCAGCCTGAAGTTAATAGGTAATCAGCCGGATTCTTCCCCCTCCTGCCTGTGAGTAGTTAGCTGTCAAAGTGACAATTTAGGTGACTTAGAAAGACTTAGTCGGAGGCAGTGCTCACAGTAGTGGGCAAGGGAAAATTAAGGGACAGTGAGACTTACAGCTGTCATCTGTGCCTCCAGGAAATGTAAAAAGAGAGGAGGCGGGGGAGGGAGGGAGGCTTAGCACTAGCAAGGCATTTACCTGCATGGGGCTGTTCTCCACACTGAGAACAGAGTTTCATGACACATGGCAGAATTTTATAACTGATTTAAAAAGTTGTTCATCCAAGGAGGTCTTTGCTATGGGCTCCTTGATCCACATGTCTTGTGGCCTGAGCTTATATCCTTCTGACTCCATTTAATGGCTAATCAATAAAAAACCAGGTGTGTTCCACAAATCCACACCAGACAAGAATTTACATCTTGCTTGCCTCACAGAAGTCAAAGATTAGTTTATAAATTTATCATTGAAGGATCCAAGTTCTGATAACAAGAACAGCTTATATCCCAGAAAGTAATTTCTCTTCCCCACAGACATGCTCTAGTTTTAATGGCTGATAACAGTGTTCTGGGATGAGGACAGCATTGGCCATAGATGAAATCTTCTATGCTGATGTTCCTCATTTAGGTGATTTTGACCTTTAGAGGCTTTGGAGTCTGCGAAATAAGATGGAATCACTTTCTGCTGAGGGGAAGAAGGAAGACATCCGGGAGACTGTACGTTTCAGTGACTATCTGCGAAGGTAATTGTTCTATCTGGAGACTAGGAACCGAACGCAGCCTCAATCTCTCTCGCTCACCTACCTGCTCACATGGCACAGCCTGACATCACGACAGGAAAACAGATGCCACCACTTGACCAGAGCTGAAAAGTTCCCATGGCTTTCCCAACCCTCAGTGAAAACATAACACACCAGGAAAACAAAGATAAAACTGTGAATTTTATACAAGAGTGGTATAATCTGTATAGCTCCTTCAAACATTCCTACAGGAGCTCCTCCCTTCACTGTTTGGGAAGCAGGGTGGGAATTATTATCTCTAATGACTTTGAGATGATGAAACTGAAGCCCATTAGGCTCCTGTGACTTTGCCAAAGTACAGTAATGAAGATACTAAGTGGACCGGCCAGGGTGGGACTCCAGAACCTACAATACCAAATCTCTCCATTCCCGTGCATCTTTACCCAATCAGCTAGGCATCCTGCCCCTGATTTTAAATCAAGCACTTCTGTTTCATCAAATGACAAGTAGATCTAGATAAGCTCTTGGGATCTATCCAGTAGCAGGCTTCACTCAAGACACTAGTAGCTGTAGCCTACTACGAGCTAATCTAAGGATCCAGGAAGCTGATGTTCACATCTTTCTCAGATCTTGTTGCAAGCAACAATAATTATAGCCTGTGGTAGAAACCAGGGTGTCACATTCCATTAGGGATTATGCATTGTCATAAACTCATTATTGATGCATTTATTCAAGTCCTTTGTGCCGAGAGGAAAGAGCACATAGTCTTATAGAAAACACAGGATTACATGAATACACAATGCCTCAATTCCAACATGGTATTAATAGACGATAGTGCCCCATGTGATCTAATACATGGTGAACTTTTTATCGATAAATAAACCACAGGTTGCTCAGAGAAAATAATGGCACTTTTATGAGCAGTGATTTTTGCTATGTGTGGTGATAACAGAAAAATAAAATATTTAGAAGACACTGTAAAATGCACTTAAAAAACTGTAAAAAAAAAAAAGAAAAAAGACTGGTCTCATTGCTAGTTGTCCCTTAAGGAAACAGATTTCTTCCAGACTCTGTCACTCTGGGCAGAAGACTGACTTATAGCTCAGGTGTGCATTTGCCTGCTTAAATCTGCCGCTGTTCCAAACAGCTTGCCATGCTCTATATATAGAGATGACTTCACCCTCCGTTGGAATGCAGCAGCTGTTCAGCAGTGCACACTGATATGCTACAGAGACTCAGGCCATATCTAATTGAGCACTTCAGTACTGTGGAGATAGGCGCCTAGGAAATATTGAGATGAAATACCTCTGGCCAGATGGAAGCTGGCCAGGAAACTGGGATAAAATCTTCATCTCACAGGACTGTCAGTGAGTCTTGGCAGGGGGGCTCCATGGAGGGAGGTGGCCTCCGGAGAGATGCCTTTATCCCACATGACAAAAGGAATAGCAGGGAATAGGAGACATCAGAATTTTGCTACTTCTTCCTACTCTCCCTTAGTGGCAAACTAAACAGAGCCCTCCCTCTGTGAGAACAGTTGGAATGTTAATAGTGCCTACCAATCAGGAAAGCTCTGGCTTTAGAATTCCTTTTCACCCAAAGCTCTCCCCTCCCCTCACTCCCAGCTTTCCAGTCCTGGAAACTGGTTGACAGGTACAGAAGCACTGGTACTTTGTTTTCCTTGCTTGGGATCCATTGCTAATCCTGATGGAGAAAACAACCAGGATTATAGCTGGCTGACACCTACCTGGCCAAGAAGTATTTCTCCCCAGTCTGTTATCAGCAATCCACAGCACTCCCCTAGTGTCCGGGGCCTCAGTTTTCCCACTTGTAAATTGAAAGATTGGCAGGTTTAACCTCAGTTTTTCTTCCAGCTCTGAAAGAATCCCTGTAACTATCTTTTGCAATAATCACTCCATTCCATTCTCTTGGAAGACAATAAGAAAAAGAACAAAATCAGTACAGAATAATGAAAACAAGTTTCATTTGCATATAATTTACTGTTTAGATAAATATAATCATTTGGATATCTACTTTTAAGCTAGAATAAGAGTTTCCATTTTCATTTTGATGAATCAATAGAAGCAGAGGGAAAAATAGCTTGTCCAAGCCAGACAATTAGTAAAAAAGAAAAATTAAAGTTCTCTGTCTCTATTGTCAATTATGGAGGGATCCCTAATATATTAATGCAATTGCAATGCTGGATGTATCATTTATACATGCTTAGGGGAAGAAAACCACAAAGACTACGAATAAGAAGCTTCGGACACTGCATCAGATTTGGTTTTGGATTTAGGAACTTGGAACTGAAAAATACAGTTCTTGCTCTCAAAGTGCACAGTCCAGCAAGCGAGCTAGACTTGTTCACCAATGCTTGCATACCAGGCAGTAAAACACAGAACGGGCATCTAACTTATGTTAAGCCCTGTGGAAGACTGAGGTCAGATAAAGCTCTGCAGAAGTAGATATGTGTTACACAGGTAAGAAGACTAAAGTGTGGGGGAGAAGATTGTAAACAACATTCTAGAAAGTTCTAGAAACACTCAGTAGGATATGAATGATAGAGTTCCAGGAGCCTGTAGTGAATTTGAGGCCGCCATGAGCGTGGCAAGATACACAAAGGCCCAACAGTGGAACACCCAGGTGGAAAACTTCATAGACAGTTCAATAACAGAATATGAAGCTCAGAGTTGAAGAGAAAGTATAAACAAGATAACCAAGGCCACTGGGCCTCCAATGTGTGTGCTTTTCAATATATTTCTCCTTTTCCTCTTCCAATGTTTTAGCTTCCTGAAGTCACAGAAGACACAGCATTCCCAGACAAAGTTGATAGGATGTCTAGAATTTGAAAGAAGAAAGTATTCTGCAAAGCTGTTTTGAAACCAGAAGATTAAGAAGCTGTTTTTCCAACTTCCTCATACTGACAAGAGAAAGTTCCACCCCAGCCCTGGTTCAAAGAGAATTTCAAGAGTGGGATTTTCAGTATCTTCTGGTCCCTCTGATGGGTCAAAGCCTGGTTAAATCTGCACGTGTATATTTCCTGGCTTCTGTTCCACCCCTCCTATAATTTTTTTGATCTAAGAGAAGAAGATGTGAACAAACTACATTTTCCATTCTCATGAGTTTTTCTCACAGTCTGGATGGAAGGTGAACAAAAAACCCAGAGGATCAAAGGACAAATTCAAGTCTCTGCCCTCTTTCCCTCAAGTAACGTTATTAGGTCCATTTTAAAATCAAGGAAAGAAATTCAGAAAGGTTAAATGTTTTATCCAAAGCCACTTTGTTCATTATAAATTCCAGATTTGATACCTACCTGATTACTGTCTATTTTTGCATAGCCTGCAAGGCTAGAATTTTCAATGATTTTTTTTAATGTAGCTGAACAAAATCAAAAAAGGAATAAATATTGTGCCATATGAAATTCAAATTTCAGTGCAGCTAAAGTTTTATTGGAACACTGCTACTTTCATTTATTTATATATTATCAATAGCTGCCTTTGTAAAAGAGCACAGTTGAGTAATTAGGACAGAGGTTGAGTAACTCAAATATAATGATCTAACTTGGAAATAAGCACATGAAACCACTAGGATTATTACCGTCTGAAAACTTAATATATATTTTCACTTATTGCTACGTATATTCATTTTGCAAACTTCTGTAAATTTATACTCAAGGTACTATTTTAGGCAAGGCAGTAGTCTGTGGAATGGCATGCTAAGGGGCTCGGTTTAATCTGATCCTGACGGACGGCCACGGACAGCGTTCAGATACGGGCCTGAAGCGGGCTCTCACAGAGAAGGCGGCGGCTGAGGAGCAGCCTTGTTAAAAGGCCAGAGTGTACAGGAATAATAAGGCGAGCAAAGCGAAACCAGAGACAGCGCGTTAGAAAGTTCAAGATGGAGGATATGATTTCCGGTATCAAACGCAACAGAAAAGTCCTACAGAGCGAGGGCTGAAGAACGTACACTGAACTGCCAGCTGGGAAGACAGTGATTGGTGACTGAGCAGGGCCAGATTCTGAGGAAGAGTAAGGTCAGAACATCAGACTGCGGTGGATCCCAGAGGGGGTTCAAAGACACTGCAGGTTGTTTTTATTAGATTTGGAACCAGAGAGGAGAGATCCAATAGTTGCTTAATGAAAAGACATGAACAATGTTTTTCTTTTCTTTTTTTCTTTCTTCCTTGTTAGGAAGATGGTTAAGAAATGCTAAACAAGTCTAAAGGCTCAACCATGTTCAAACAATGAGCTGTGGGGGGAAAAGGTGAAAGATATGAATTGAAAAAGATATTAATTGAATATGTAAAGAAGCAAGTCTTAGCAAAGCTGGGAGGAGATGGACCCACAAAGACAGAACAAAAGTGAAGCGTGCTTTCTTCTGTGACGAGGGGCAGAGATGAGTTTGATGACACATAATAAACTCGCTTGTCAGGCTGTGTGTGTGAGGAACTTAGAAGACAGTGTAGTCGTGACCTTTGTTTTCTAGATGGAGGCAGGGTTACTGGCTGAAAAGGAGAAGAGAAAAGCGGCGTGGGAGTCTGAGAGCAGTGAGTGTTATTAAGCTTAGCTGCTCCACATGTAGGACAGAGCTTCCCCTCCCTGCCTTCTTGTCGCTGCCACGTAAGCGTTAGAAAAGCACTTCTACCCTCTGCAGTGACTTTCCCAGAAGGGTGTCCAATATTTATCCCCATCCTATGCTATCATACACTTCATCAGAGCATCCTTTTGCTTTGTCGTTTTCCTGTGTTATTTGCCACCTACCAACCCCCAGGCGTTGTTGTTGTTGTTGCCAAGATTATGTAACCTTTGGTGGCAGTTGTGTGTGTCTCATTCAGCTACCTTCAGTCACTGCTGCTCCCCTTAGACTTCCTGTTTCGGATCACCATCCTTTAATAGGTACCTTTCTATGGTTAGAGAAATTGTTTTTCAGTTTTATTTGATATAGTTTCAAGGACCTTGTTTTTAAAATCGTAGGGGGAAAAAAGGCCTTCCATTTTTAACATTGCACTGACCTCTAGAGGAAAAAGCATTGAATAGCACCAACAAAGAACCGGATAATTGGCATGGAAAGGCATAATTTGAATACACCAATAATCCTCATTAGAGAAGAACTCATTCAAGGGAGCAAATTTTTCTTGAATACATAATTGAAATAAATAATTGAATTTTCATATATAATCACATGGGAAGCAGATGTGGAGAGACTGTCTACATAGTCTTAGCCACAATATAATATTTTGGAACAAGTTGAATTTAGAAATAAATACCCAAAACATCCTATTTCAAATTTGTAGAGTGTTCTTTCTCCAAAGGATTTCAATATCTTGAATAATAAAACAAAACAGAGACACTCTTTCAGACACAGATAAAAAGATTAAGAAATGGGATGTCGGGAAGGTCAAATATTGTCAAGACTGAGATAAAAAGAACAACAACAAAAAGCTAAAAAGCGGACTCTGTTGCCTTTCCTCCTTATCCTCCCTTTTATAAATTGGAAGCCAAAGAACCTTCCTCTGATGTTCAAACTTAGACCTTCTGACTCCTTGTCCAGTGTCTCCATTGTGTAATGCAATCCCTCAAACTAGAAAATACCTGATAGAACCACAGAGCTTCCCACTGACGAGGGAGGTGGCCCCCGTGATGAGGAAGGGTAGTTACAGACATGCAGCTTTAGTTTCTGGGCGCTACTACCTCTTAGACCTGGCATGAGACCCATCAACATGGTAGCTGGTGCTGTTATTTGACAAAGCCTTTTTCTCAGTGAGCTACGAGGCGAGGCAGAGATCATAGGAGTGACTTATGTAGCACTTCTACACCCAGCGTCTTCAAAATAGTCCGGAAACTCTACTGCTATTCATCTGCGTAGGCCAGAACATGCCATTTTAATGACCCATATTCATTTTCTCAACAACTAGGAAAACAAGTAACAATACCCTTGTTTTAGAAATCAATATTCCGAGGATTTAAATGTTGTGGACTTCCTACTGACATGAAATAGGGAAACGCACGCAAGCTTATTTATGTCCTGTTAAATTCCATCCGGCCGCCCTTCCTTCGCCACTGAAGTATCTCACTGAGATTTCTCCAACACTCAGATGAGGCTTATGACTAATGACGATTCATGTGTTGCTGAGTTTTGTTTCTTTTCTAAATAAACTTGCATAGATTATAAGCTAGTCAAGAAGGACTTTTAAACCACTGGGTCATGCATTGGCCTTGTTGATTATCCGTATGAAATAATTTCGCGTATGTATATCCCAAGATGTTCCCAAGTTTGACATTAGGAAATCAGCCGTTCAAAATGATATGAGGCTGAGAGAAAGGCATGATTTTGAAGCACATCTGGTCTAAATAAAGCCACATATAGCCTCCTCCCACCATATAGGGCCACACCATTCAAATCCTTATACATATGTTGTTTCCCAGACCCACATGTATTCTTCAGAGTCACCCGCTGCATTTTCAAACTGGGCAGCTGTGGATGTAAGGCAACCCCAAGCATGACTGAAAGAGGGTTATGAGCTGTTTGTTTTCTTCTCATTTTCTTTCATATTAATGCTACCCGTGTTCTCCTTAACCAATGTGTTCATCTTGCCTCCCCAAATTATCTCACAGAAGACTGACTGTGTACTAAGATATAAGTGGCAGACAATAGCATCAAATTATTCACAATGAATGTATGTGCTCTATAGGTATCAAGTCTTTAAGCACAGTGAGAGAAACCCATCATTACTGTGAGTTCTTCTACAGAGATGACAAGCCTTATTGCCCTCCTCTGTGTTATACCTTCTCTCTCATCATCTCAGCGGCTCACAAGAGCTCTACTCCAACCAGAAATACCCAGAAGAAGAACAGAGTTTACCTTCTAAGCTAAGAGTTAGAAGGCACGGAAACTTTCATTCATCCCCTGTGTACTTCAGAGAAGAGAGTGATCCAATATTTACTGAGTGCCCGTCACAAATCACTCACTATAATAACTCTCCCCTGCGTACTATTTGATTTATCTCATTTTAATCTGCCTTCAAACCCTGTGCAGAGGTAATTTATCCCCATTGTGATTGTTAAGATCCATGCAGCTTTGAAAGACAGAGTTGAAAGTACAACTCAAGATTTTAAAATTAACCATACATCACCAGGGCCATCTATATAAGAAATTGAGAGATTCTCTGTTGATGCTCTTACATGTGAAAAATCTTAGTACTATCTCCCTAGGTATTAGTCCTAGGCTCAGACTGCCTATGTCCAATCCAAGCTAACCTATTGACTAGTGGCATGACTCTGGGAAAGTATTTAACTATCCTATGCCTCAGTTGTCTTGTTTATAAGAAAAGGATAAGGGATGATAACAGTACTTGTAGGATTGTTATGATGACTGATCAACTACGTGAAATGCTTAGCACAGTGGTGCAACAACCACCAGATACCATTGCCATGACCAGGCAACATCTGTTTCTTGCAATATCTGTTTCTTGCAATATCTGTTCTTCTTAACTGATTAGAGTGGCTGCAGCAAAAGTTGTGCTGAGAAGAATTCACAGGAAGCATCTGAAGAAAAATTGCTGTGCCTGATGCTGCCCAGGAAGCAGGATGGGGCTAAAGACACAAAGTGTGAAGCAAACAGGATTTTCTGGGCTTCTGGAATATCCAGTTCCCCCAGTGTTTTATACACAATGATGTTTTAAAAATATAACTGAACAATTGATTGGGGTAAATAAAAATATTATGGAATCAGCATTAGGCCTATGTAATGTCCATCCATATAGCAGCTGAATCTAGTCTCAAACATCTTTTCTCTTTTTTTCTCAGCTTCAAGTCGTAGCTTACAATACATACTTTCCCTAAAACTTCAGGAGACCCCAATTGAAAGTATTAAGAACATTGCAAATATGCAACATCTTTCTTGGTATGCACTGCCAGACTTGAAGCTGTAATGGATTCAAACCTGTCCCAGACAGACTTGCCCCTAGTAGAATATTGTTCAGAACACTGGCTGAAACATGGTGCATAGAAGCACAGTCATTGTAGTTCAGTCTTAGAGCATTAAACATGAGACTTGTCAAAAATATGTTCAGATCAAGGTATTGAGTTATCAGTACAAAACCAAAAACCATCTTTCCTGGCCTTGGAGTTTCATCTTTCACCTGTAAAAGTTTGGAAGGTGAGTTTCAGAAGAGGGCATATATTTCTAAAAGAGAGAAAGAAAGACTTTTACCCAGAGGATAAATAATTTTCAGACTCACAATGCAAAGGTCTTCAATTGACAGAACTTGGAAAAATACAGGAAGTTAGAAAAGTCTCATATGAGGAATTTTAGAGAAAATTATTGAAAATACTATAAAAAAGAATCCAACAATAAACAGAGCTGTTTGGGTAAAAAATAAATCAATAGACTGCAGTGTTAGTTGTTCTTTTTACTTCTTTTCCTGAGACTAGAAAAAATCACCAATCTTTTCATATCCATTATTATTCTTTGCACTGTGTGTCTACACCCAGAGGAGAAAGACGCCATGGTATAGGCTGAGACTCAAGAAAATAAAACAAAGAATGAAAAGATCCAGGAGGGAGCCTTCCAAGGTAAGGTTACACACACACTTGTGAAATTGGACTTGGTACAGAAAGATCAAAAGAAGATCCCTTTTCAGAACATAAGTCTCACGAAGCAGAAGATTATGAGCCATGCTTTATTATTAACAGAGCAGAGCAGCTAGCGAGACTTGGTGATTGCCTTTGTTTATACTGCTGAAACAAAATACCACTGACTGAGTAATTTATAAATAATAGAAATGTTTTTCTCACAGCCCTAAAGGCACCAGAATGTGAAGAGGCTTTCCTACTGTGTCCTCATGTGGCAGGAAGCAGAAAAGTAGGAAAGGACAAACCCTTTTCCTCCCCATGACAGAAGAACAGACTCAAGAGAATTCATCTCTCTGAGTACTTTTGGTAATGCTATTAATCCTTTCAGGAAAGCAAAGCTGTAGTGAACTCAACATTTTGTTATGGTTCAGATTTAGAATGTCCCTCAAAAGCCTCCTGTGTTCAGAGGTGGGGCTTGGGAAGGCGATTGGGTCCTGAGAGTGTGTCGTCACCAGTAGATTACTGCTCAGGGTGCATTAGAGCTAAACGTGCTGTTCCAGGCAGGGCGGAGGTGTACCGCTGCGACCCGAAGTGAAAGGGAGTATCTTTCTCCCAGCTCCTGCGTTCTCTGCTTCTAGGCCCCCAAGGCCCAAACTGCTTTCCTCTACATGAACCCTGCACCATGTGGTTCCTGCCTCAGTACCCACCAGCTAAGAACTGTAACCCCGGGGCAGAATAAACCTCTCCTCCTTGAAGTTGTGGGTGTCAGGTACTGTGTCCCAGTGATGAAATGTGACTAAGACACACTTCCTAAAGGCTGCACCTCCTGGATTAAGTTTCCAAAACAGGGATTTTGGAGGACAATTTAATACCATAAGTGACTGTAGAAAAAAGATATTTTGGGCCCCCAGACCTCAGATTGATTTTTCAGGGCATATCTGTGGCATTGAGTTTTTGTAGATTACATTTTAGGAACTACTGGATATGTTGCTCTATAGAAATGATATAAAACTTCTAGTGACATGTGAGTCTAAGGTAACTACTGCTGTGTGTTTTTATGGCTTACAATGCATTTTAAGCACTATTATATATTTAATTCCCCAAATTAGCCTATCAGATCAGTAACACAATATTCACTTCAAAGATGTAGAAGGAAAATCCATGGAAGGTTAAGTAACTTGCCCAAACTCTCACAAGTAATTGCAGGCAGAGTCAGGACTCAGGGCTGGAAGTTTAAGTTTAAATCTTGTGCAGAAAGTTTAAATCCAGTACAGACAGCAATAAGTAAGAAGAAAAACGTTTAGGAGTAAAGAGAACAACCGTCTTTTAAGCAGTCCAACCCATATCATGGCCAGTCTCACTAATCTCTTACTATTTCAGGGAGGTAGGTAAGAAATTATTATATTTCCATTTTGAAGGTATTGTTCTCTTATTTTCCTTTCTACTAGACACCAAATGATATTTGCTGTCCCTTACAGAATAATTCAGTGCAGCCAATTAAACTGAGCAACTATTTCACCTACTGCTCGCAGTAGGAATTAAAAGTCCCCAAATGCAGAAACTAGCGTTGGATGAATTGGTGCCTCATGCTGTTACTGACAGCACTTACCTATTGAAGGGATGCAGCTACCTACTGTAATTACTTGAATTCAGATTCTTCCCCCTGCTGTCCAAGTTCTCTAGGAAGAGCTTAAGTTTTAGATGATTTTAATAAGAACAACTGTAATCCTTCCAAGATCAGTAACAGGCTGAAGATTCTCAGAACAAAACACAAGTACAATTGGCCCAAAAACATTTGAAGAGTCTACCCCTTGTGAGCATGTGTGCAACAAAGGTGATTAGACTGATGCTTTTGTGCATCTGAGACAGCTGCTTCATGTCACTGGACTCGGTTTCCCTCTTTGTCAAGTGAGAATTCTGATACAGATTTTTCTAATGAAGTTGTGAAGACCAAATGACAGCATATGTACCCCTAGTCAATGTCAGGACCCTTCTGTGCGCATGTTTCCCGACGTTTGGGCTCATCCTTGGAGGGGAGTGACATGGAGTTGCAGCAAACACTTCAATTGCCATGAGTTTTGTCTGTAACCGAAAATCAATGCACTAAAACATTGCACACTGGAGAGGGTGTGGTTTGCAGAGATAGTAATGGTACTTTTTCATTTTTATTTTTGAAATAGAGTATGGAGCTTCCAAAAAGGCTGTCTCGTGCTCTGTTCTTCCCACCCAAAACTCTTGGATTTCTGAAGCTAGGAGTGTGTATATCTAAATAAGAATCTGGAGCTAGCCAAGAGTCTGAAGCATAAGGAATAAGTTTTCTTCTGCTTTGTTTCCAGTGGGAACAGACTAGCAAAGCTTTGCAGAATGTTCTCTTTCCCTGATAGTGCAAAAAGAGCAGGAAATCAGCAACATGATCTCCAAGTCTGAACAATGACCTTTAGGACATAAAGCAAGAGCGGCCTAGTGACTGGAAAGCGGGGTAGGCAGTTTATGAACACAGTAACTTTTCCCCAAAAATTGTATTTTGAAACACAAGGCTAAAGCAATACATTCTGTGATTACAAAATAAAAGTTGCCAAGAACATAGCATTCAAGGCTAAAAGTGCTGAGAATGGGAGAAAGTTTAAAATAGAATTATGTGTTTCTTAGGTGTCAGGATACATAAGCTTTCATCTGATCACAGAGAGAGTGATTTCCAAAGACCTGAGAATGGATTTTACATTATTTATTTCCAAACTTCACAGTTTTATATTTTTGTTAATTAACCAGCAAAGTTTTATCTGAAAGGAAATATAGGTACAATCCCAAATATTGCTGTGACTACATATAGATAGATAGAAAGATAGTCACATATATGTGTGTGTGTGTGTGTGTGTGTATGTGTGTATATATATATATATATACACATTATATATAATATATTTTTTTTCACATTTCTAAATAACAAGTATTTCAGTTTGAAGGAATGAAGACCCTATGCAGAACACATAGCACAGCATCTTCTATTCTTGGGGGAACATTAGAGATTGACCCATGATTACAGTTAGTGCCTCAAGATTTTAACTTTTATATCATTCATCTCTCAAATACAGAGAAAACAGTGCTGTTTCTGCCCATCTTGTCATCCACCTATAACGGATATTTAATAGATTACAAAATATTTCAAAATATAGGTTTTCTCAAATTATGTTTATAGATTTTATTTATAAACTGATTGCTGTGGTGGCAATTGATCTTCTTAAGCATCTAGCCGTAACACAAGTTCTTATTCCTGGCTGAAGTCCCCGCCAGTCACAGTGTCACTCTATTGAAGGTGAGGAGCCGGGGTGGGGGGTAAGTCCAGTTGGGAAAGGAGAGGGCCACACTCACCATACCCCTTCTGCACTTTTAGCTGTACTCCCATGTGGGAAGCCTTCATTTTTCTTAATATGTTTAAGGTTTCTATAATAGAAAGGGACGAAAGACAATCCCCTTTCCTTGATTTACCTCAAGTGAAAAATGCACACTTAGTATGATCTTCACATGCTCAGAGTCCAGAGAAAGCATTTTTATGCAAAAATATTCACACTAAGCAAATTCAAAATGTTTTATTTTTTGCGGACACTGGATGTCATTTGAACGTTAAAAGTTTAAGATCAACAAATGTGTATATATCTAATTAAAATTAAGGTCAAACAGAATAATGGATATCTTCTGGCAAATTACATAACCTACTGACTCCCAATTTCTGTCGTTACAATGCAGAGTTCTCACTGGGTATGCAGTACAATACAGGGTATCACAGGAGCTGTTCCACTTCACACTGCCACTAGCAACAGCTGAGTCTCGCACACTCCATATTCTCATCAGCATTTAGCATTATCAGGTTGTCACTAACCATTCCCCTAGGTATGTAGGAGTTTCAATTTGTATTTCACTAATAAGTAATTGAGCATTTTTATGTGTATCTTTGCCATGCTTTTATTGTCTATTTAAATCTTTATCAGTTTGTGCCTTTTGTTAAAATGATTCTTGAGAATTTGATGGGTATTGTCAGTATACTCATTTGAATTTTAAATATAGGTTTTATTTTCTAATTGCTTACTGTTAGTATATTAAAATAATTGCTTTTTGAGTATTACCTTTCAATCCAGTTAACTTACAAAATTTACTTGTTAATTCTAGTAACTGTTAGTATATTCCTAATGACTTTCTATCTAAAAGTCCTGTTATTTTTTAAGGGCAGTTTTAGCTCCATGTGGTGGCACGTGCCTGTAACCCCGGAACTCTGTGAAACTGAGGCAAGTGGACTGAAAAGTAGAACCCAGCCTGGACAATTTAGCAATGGAGTGAAAACATGTCTCAAAACTTAAAAGAAAATAATTGGAAATGGCTGGGAACACAGCTTGGTGCCAAAGTGCTAAGTTCAATCGCTAGTACTGAAAGAAAAAACAATCACTTCTAATCATTTCTTTCCAATCTTTATAAATTTAACAGTTTTTGTTACTTTATTCAAATAATTGGAATCTTCAGCCCAATCTAAATAAGAGAGATGAGAGGAGACACCTTTGTGTTATTTTCAAACTTAAGATAGTATTTCATATTTCATCAGTAAACATAATTTAGCTCTAAATTCTTGCAGACATGCTTTATTCAATTGAAAATTCATTCACTTTCTAATTTTTTTTTACCATAAACAGATTTTGAATTTTGGCAAATATTTCTGTCTGCATAGATTGAAATGACCATGTCAGTTTTCTCCTTTATTCTGTTAATATGATAAATTACACTGATGGATTTTCACCTGACAATCCATTTTTGCTTTTATGTGTCAAATATTCCATGATATGTTAAAACTGTCTTTTGATATTTCTCCTTGATAATATTTTGTTAAGAAAATTTGCATCTGTGTTCCACAGAGACACTATTCTTTCATTATTTATAGTACCTTTACCTGGTTTTGGTATTCACATTATGTTAGCCTCATACAGTGAGTGTGGAAGTGTTCTCTTCCATATTCTAAAAGAGTTTGTGTAGAATTGAAATTAATTCTTCATTAAATGTTTCCCTGAATTCGCCAATAAAGCCAGCTGGGCTAGAATTTGCTACATTGGAACATCTGTAATTATTAATTTAATTTATTTAATAGATAGAAGCTATTCAGGTTCTTTCTTTCTTTCTAAGTAAAGCTAAATAGTTTTTGCCTTTCAAGGACTTTGTCCCATTTCATTTAAAGTATCAAGTTTGAGACTTTAGCATGATCTTTGATGACATAAGGCCACTGAAAATAGTTACATATTATTCCTACAAAAGCTATAAAGTGCTCGCTTCAGCAGCACATATACAAAAGCTATAAGATCTGTTACTGTCATTGAGTTAATATTTAAAATAGTTTTTACATTCTTTTGTGATTCTTCCTTGACCTATGACCTATCATGTTGTTTTACTTCCAAATATTTGGTTTTTATAAACATTATATAGTATTGATTTGTAAATAATTTCCCCTGTAGTTAAAAAAGTACATGTAGGATTTTCTTCCACATTATGAAGACATGTTTTATATCCTCAACAGACGCAATCTGTCCAGATTGGGTATATCACAGGTATTTACTTGTAAAAAAAGGATATTCTGGAGTTGGGTTTGTGCTCTATAAATATCAGTTAAGACGATTGACAGTGTTGCTTGGATTCTTTAAATTTTCACTGATATTCTTCTCTAGTTTTTCCATGAGTTTTTGCACAGAAAAAATTTTAAGTAATTGTAAAATGATGTGTTCCTTACTTCAATCTTACAATATTTTAGGGTTCTCCTATCAAGTGCATTAAATGCTTACAGTTGTTAATTCCTAATCAGTTGATTAGGAATTGATTATGAAATAATAATCATTATATTATTATCACCTTTATGCTTAGTAATCCTCTATTTTAAATCTCTTTATTCTGATGTTAATATAGCTTCACAGGCTTTCTTACGCTTATATTTTCTTCTTGCATTGCACGTTATTTTCTGTTCATTACTTTAAACCTGTTTCTACTAAAGTCATTCTTCTTTAGAGAGAAAGTAGTTGGACCGTGTGTGTGTGTGTGTGTGTGTGTGTGTGTGTGTGTGTTTTCTTTTTCTGGTGATCTCTACCTTTAGCTTAGACTGCTTTGTCAGCAGTTAATAAAATTATTGACCAAGTTGGATTTTGTTCTACCATTTTATTACTATTTGTTTTCTGCGTCTAGCATTTCCTTTTCTGCTTTCACATTCTTTTCTTCTATTGGCTGACATGCAAGTTTTTAGAATCCAATCTTTTACTTATTCTTTCTGTGTTTTGGTAGTTACTCAATGAATTATAATGTACCTTTAAATTCCCTCCATTTCCTTAGAGTTCATATTGTAGAAACATTGAAAAAGTACAGATCTACCCTTATCCAACATCCATTGTAAAATTATACCGTCTAGGTCACCTCCAATTTGTCATATGTTACTTGCATTTTTCTTTTGAGATAGGGTCAAACTTTCCTCACATACATATACATTCAAGAAATTTTAAATTGCACCCTGGAAGTTTTGAATATTATGGTGTACAAATTCTGGTTTCAGTTATATTGTTTTATAGGGGGATGTTCGTTTGCTTCAGCAAACAATTAAGTTCTTTAAAATTGTGTTGTCGATAGACTTCCGGGAAGATGGCGACCAGGTGAGCAGCAAAGGAGCGATCCTCCTTGATAAACACCACCAGCTCGAGACAGACTTGGCGAGCGTGAATGCCGAGACCTCGGCTGGGAAGATCAAACTGAACGTGTTTCTCTGAGCTGCCGGGGGAGATGCGGTAGGGCGGCCCAAATTGCCGTGGCGAGACGCAGGAAAGCCCCAGACGCTGGGAACCGGAGACGTTCCGCGTGGGGAGGGGGCTTGGCTGGGTCCGAGTGCCCTGGGGGCACAGCCAGCTCGGTCCCTCCCGCATCCTGCTCCCTCCCCCAGACCCGGAGAGAGCGAGGAAACAAGTGGCTGCGAGCGGCGGATCGCGAGCACAGCACAAAAAACTGGCACCTTGGAACCTTCCTGCCTGCAGGGACTCCGAAAACGGGTGAGCTATCTGCGCTCGCGACCAGATCACCGAGTGGGGGAGGAGATCCATCCCTATACCTGCAGGGAACCCTGGGAGGGCGGGGGAGCGGTCTTACACACCTC
>PVLD010013567.1:43141-55792 GCA_004027595.1 Dinomys branickii | reverse complement strand
CTTTTCCACGTCTCGCCCCGGCAGCCTGGTCCGCCCTACCACATCTCCCCCGGCATCTCAGAGAAATACGCCCAGTTTAAACTTCCCAGCTGAGGTCCCGGTATTCACGCTCGCCAAGTCTGTCTCGAGCTGGTGGTGTTTATCAAAGAGGCTCGCTCCCTTGCTGCTCACCTGGTCGCCATCTTCCCCCAGTCCCCCCAAGATTTAAATTCTAATAAGGCACCAGTCTCCTACCACTTTTTAGTCTAGGAGGACTCCCTAGTGTTCTCACCCCCTACACAATACACCCATACTAAATAAAGCACAGGCCCTGTTACAGAGTTGCCTTGGTGTTCTAGTAAAACAGATTCTAATAGGGGATACATATACAAGCCATATAATACATATTGATATATACATACACATATACTTACTAAGGGGACCAAAAAGCAAGGAAGAGGGTGAAATATTGTTGGAGGATTTGTTGAAATTCTCACAGGGTATCTAGGGAAGGTCCCACTGAGGTGTTATCAGAGGTATAAACATCTAAAGGAAGAATGTAGTCTGGAAGAGGTACTCAGAATATTTTAAAACTATTTTGTACCTAGGGCCTGTGGAGTTCATTTGGGGAAAATACTGCATTTTAATGTCCACTAATTTCAACTGATATTTAACATGCCTTCCAATCAGGATTAGAAATAACCAACAGCAGTAATACTGGAAAAACCTATAACTTTGTTACAGATAGGTGATACCACAGATGATACCATAGGTGATACCACTTATGCATCACAGTTGATACAAACATCTCAAAATTTATGCTAATCACAATTTATAAATTATAATATCCTCACTATTAAATAAAGCACCTATGTTATTATTTAGGGTTGGGTTAGTCCATGTGGTCGTGCACGCCTGTAATCCTAGCACTTGGGAGGCTGAGGCAGGAGGATCGTTGTGAGTTTGAGACCAGCCTAGGCTACATAAGTGAGCTCAAGGCCAGCGTGAACTGCATAGTGAGACCCTGTCTCAAGAAAGAAAAAAAAATGTATATATATGTATATATATATATGTGTGTGTGTTGATAATTATATTTCAAAATTTGTGACTTCCTTGTATGCCTGCGATTTCTGTCTTAGGATTTTAAAACATTCTGAGAAAGAGGGTAAGGCTTCACTCCCTAGCTGAGGGCTCTCTTCCACCTCCCCAGGCCCAGTGCATCCTCACGTGTTTCCTTGTCTTAGAGATCACTGGGAAACGTCCTGAACAGATGAGCAGGGGTTTCCAGATCATTCTTTACAGTCCTGATTGTGCAAGACCCTTTTTGGCTTCCTGTTTAATGCAGGTCACACACCATTAAAATATTTGCAGAATGGTGTAGGTAGTCAAACACATTTGGCTTCCTAGAAAATGATGATATAATAGTTCACAGAGGCTCAGCTTTCAGGAATCTCTGGAAGGTATTTGAAGAACCTTAGCGTGCAGTTCATTGTATGGTAAAGAATGAGATAGAGGAATTCTGAAGTAGAATCAAATTCTGCTCACTTATGTCAGCCTTTGTGTCTCTTTCCCTCCCTGGTGCTGACTGGTAGGTCCGTCCAGACCCAGACAGCGTGGACTGAGGCATCCCCTGACTGGCCGTAGGAGAGAGATGGACATGCAGAGGCACGGATGTGAGGGCACCACACGTCCCTGTGAGGCTCCAGGGAGTTTTGCCATTACGTGCCCTGTACTTTAACTCTGAAAATTTTCCACTACCTTTAAGAATGCAATAATCAAACGTAAAAATTCTTAAGAGAGATCTTGCTGTTGCCCAAAGCCTAGACAAGAGCAGTGTTAACTGTACTTTTGACAGGAGGTCAGTTTTTGTTTGGGTCTAATGAGAAGAAAGTCAGCTTGGTGTCTTGAAGTCTGTTGGTATCTCCATTTGTGCCCTGGGGTTTAGGAATGGATGCATCAGAAGGCTGATGACAGCTGTGAGCCCTAGTGTAATTGCTGACTTGGCTTATTCGTCTCCACAGGTTGGTGAAAGATGCTCCTTGGGATGAGGTCCCACTCGCTCACTCCCTGGTGGGTTTTGCCACTGCTTATGACTTCTTGTACAACTACCTGAGCAAGATGCAGCAGGAAAGGTTTCTTGAAGTTATTGCCAATGCCTCAGGATATATGTATGAAACATCATACAGGAGAGGATGGGGCTTTCAGTACCTGCACAATCATCAGCCCACCAACTGCATGGCTCTGCTCACAGGAAGCCTTGTTCTGATGAATCAAGGTGCGTGTGATCACGTCGTGGTCAGGGCAACACCCAAGCTGAATCAGTTGTAGTGGCTTTCATTAATGTTCTTAGATACATGTTCACACTTGGATGCTAACTCAGCTCATGAAATGAAATAAGACCCAGGGTGCCTCTTAGCTAATTAAGGGGTATTGCTTTCTTAATTTCTTCTATTAGCCTGCAAGTTACTTAATTATGGCCTAGATGGCTCAGGCCATATCCTTACAGCACAAGATCAATAATTAGTATTTTTCTAGGTTGGGGCACAAGTGCCTGACTGGTAAGCACAAAGTCCTAAGTTTGATTGCCAGTACTAAAAAACAAAAAGAATATTTTTCTAGAGAATTTGGGCTATGAATATTACCAGCCTGACGTATGAGAAACCCAAAATACAAAGAAAGTGCAAAATAAAAGGTAGGTACTAGGAAGTAGGAAAATAGATCTTTTACAAAAGAGAAGGGGGCCAAGAGAGGAAAGGAGGGAGGAAAAAGGAGAAGAAAAGAATTAAGATGTATTCTGCGCATGCACCAGCTCCCCAAGAGGGTGTAGCATAATATACTGCAAACCTGGACTAATAATAACAGAAAAAAAACACCTACACAGGTAGTTATTTCAAATGTTCTTAGCAACAAATGGGAATTATAACACTACTATTCTTTTTATTTTCTTTAAAGACTCAAAACAACCAGGCTCGATCATTTAAATCACAATTTGAAGCAGCATTCATGGACTGTGTGGCTACTTTGAATTAACATATTACATAATTCTCAGTGTTGCTCTTTTTTTTTCTCTTATAACTCTAACTTAATTACAACTCCTATGGAAATCTGTGACTAGGTATTTAAGAGAAGCAGCTCTAAGATCAGAGTCAATTATTAGAATATTCAGTAAGTAATTGAAGTTTGAAAATCTAAAGACATTTAACTCTTGTTTATATCCCCATAAGATTAGCATTTTATAGATTATTCAATAACAGATGTTATTCAGACCTAACTTTGTCCTTTGTCATATCAGCCACCATTCTTAATAAAACGTCAGTTAACAGTATCACTCCCTTGTGCTGACAGGAGTTCACAGAGTAGATAGTATTCCCAGTAGATAGTACCTGAAGAGGGACTTGAAAAGAAGGAAGAAGGAAACTCGAGTAATGTGACATACAGGGAACAGCAGCCTCAGTGAACTGGGATATTGTTGGAGATGGGAAACAGAGAGAGAGAAATTGAGATGACAAAAATTTTAAGCCAAATGACAGAAAATGGAAATGAGAAACCATGAGCAAGACTGACCATGTCCAGTGTAGACCTGGGTGGCAGAAGGAGCCCAAGTACGATCAGTGGTCACCTCTGTACAGTTGTACCCGAGGACACAGCTGTCTGCATGAGCCAGGGCCAGGTCTCAGGCAGGGACGTGGTTGCAGGTCCAGAGCTGGCGGTACCTGGGCCTGTGGGCATCCTGACCCCACCTCCCCAACTCAGGCTCTGGCAGAGTGGTCAGCACTGAAGGTGACTGACAAACATTCATGGGACTAAAGCAATAAGACTCTCCTCAGACTTGGAAGCAGTGAGCTTCACTTTACCGCAGGCATTGTGTGTTTTAAAAACAAGCAAAGGAAAGCACCCAAACTTTAAATCTAAAGTCCTAGGTTTAGATCAATGTTCTGTTCCTTTCAGGTAATATGCCGGAGATCTGGAACAAATCAGCCTTTCTGTAATTTGGGGTGGTGGGGTAACAAAGCATAACCAGGTTGTTAAAAGGATTAAGATTCTGTTCACTGCTGTGAGAATTATAAATATAGAAATGTGAGCTGTTATTCTTGCATACATGCCTAAATTTTTGAGTCCAAAAGATTTTTTCAAATGTTTTAGACTTTGAAGTTGGAGAAGCACATGAAGGCAGCCACGTGGCTCACTTGCAGGCTCCATGCTCCTGGCTGCTCATTTTCATCATTGTGTTCCTGTGGATTCTCACCCCGCTGTGCTGCCTTTTCAGATCCTGTAGAATCTAAAAACATAGAAAGCATGAAAGGCACAATGACAGTGTACACTGAAGACTGCATAGCGCTTAAAGAGTATTTCATAGATTATTACAAACCCTGTAAAATAACAGCAGCAGTTCTAAAAGAGATAAACTTCAAAAGGAACTTTCAAGAAAGTTTCAGGAAAAATAAATAGGAGTCTTAAGGTGTAAGTCTTGTCTTACCTCCCTTCAATTTGTGGTCTTATGGGTGATAAAGTTTTGTTTAAATATTGCGAATAACTTGTTATCACTTATGGGTTTTTTATTATTTAATTAATAAGAAACCTGTATGCAGGAGCGTCTTAAATCATCAAGGACTTGGCTACTAACCTCTATTAACAAGATATTATTTATAATGTTAACAAATGAGAGTTTATAAAATACAATTTGTAATAATATAAACTAATGAGATGATGTTGAGGGCTCCATTTGGCCCTGTTGTTGATGGCTTTGGCCACTGTTTGCGTGTGTCTCACCCCCAGGATATCTGCAGGAAGCATACTTATGGACCAAACAAGTCCTGACCATCATGGAGAAATCCCTGATCTTGCTCCGAGAGGTGACGGATGGCTCCCTCTATGAAGGAGTGGCATACGGCAGCTACACCACCAGATCCCTGTTCCAGTATCTGTTCCTCGTGCAGAGGCACTTCGGCATCAACCACTTTGGCCATCCTTGGCTTAAACGACACTTTGCATTTATGTATAGAACTATATTGCCAGGTATAGTAAGGCATCAGAAGTGGGAAACATTACATGGTTATAATTTTTAAATTATGAAAATTAGGTCCGTGAAGCCATATTGATTTTAAAGAATGAACATGAATATATATATATATATATACACACACACACACACACATACATATCTACATGTGTGTGTGTGTGTGTGTGTGTGTGTGTGTATAAAAGGGAAATTGAGTTGGAGAGCTCGATAGAGCTGGACATTTTGGGAACTAACACAAAGATTTATGATTTAGGTATTATAAAACTTAGCACTAATCAAATATAATTTCTGTATTCCACAGTACTACTTTTTATGCATAAGTATACATATTATATATATATATATATAAAGTATATATAACTTTAATCCTAATACACACACACACACACACTTTATATATGCTTCAAGGCTCGTAAACTCACCTTTATTCATCTAAAGAAAATAAATATTAATAGTTGTCAGTTTTCCTTTTTCTGTGATTCTTGATCAATCCTACTGTAATTTTTAGTTTTTAATTTAGCTTTTTAGTAATGTAATTTTAGTGTCAAAAGTGTTTCAAATACTGCAGAAATGATTCCAAAAAATGAAAGAATATATGTATGTATTTTAGTGTCTTCTTTAAATATTTGAAATAGTATAGAATATGAAAAGCAAAAAAAGACAGTTGCTGTAAAACTTCTAAGTTGTATTACTATGTAGTTTATCCTTCTGAGAGAACTGGTTTTAATAATTTATTTATTTCTAGGAAAGCTTTGTAGCTCTCATTTCTGAAACAGGACTGAAATACTAGAAAAGCTTAGAGGTAACTTTCCACCGGGATAGATTTTTCCCCCAGGAAATACAGTTTTTAGTTTGTCATTTTAGACCTGCGACAAGGAACCCAGTACTTCAGGCTGTTTGTCTTGGCTGCATATACGTAGATTAGATAAAATTTCCTGAGTTAGATTAGTTATAAAAAATACTACAGGGCAAACTTTTCAGATTTAGTTTAGACTTTTACATTAAGAGCCATATTACTTTATTGCTTGTTACACATACAGGAGAGGTCTGTCTTGCAGTTCATCTTAATAAACAAAAACCATACCTTTAAAGCAAGGAACCTTTATAGTTCCTAGCACTTGGTAATTTGAACTAAGATCTAACAGCCAGCACCTTGGGCTTGGATTGCTAGGACAGTGCTTGGGCTGCTTCTTAAACTGGAAGTGACATTAGGATCACTTCTAAGAGGAGCATTTACAGAGATATTTGTACATATCAGTTCAGCAAACTTACGTTGATAAGGCAGACATCATACTGAGCAAGGGATTTAAAAGGAAATAAAACATTTTTTGCTTTCAAGGAACTCATAGACCTGAAATGTGGTTTTTCAAATAGCACATTTTATAATAAGATTTACTTGGAAGAGCATTTGCTAAGCTATTAGAAAGTAAAATCATTAACTAATTTAAATGTGAATACAATCATGGTAGCATTTTCGAAGAAATTCTGTTTTGTCCATCTGTTTTCAACTGCAATCTCCATTTGTTTGTATGTGTGTATGTATTATGTATTGCCCCAGCTGATGGCCTGGTAGTGAGTATTTCTGTTTGGCCAAGTTTTCATCCATTCTTCCTTTTCACGAGTACCTGGAGCACATCCATTCTTTTGTTGTTTTTGTTTTTCTTGCTTATTTGAATCAGCAAAGGCACCCAACTTTCTGATCCTTTCACTTTAACTTCAGGTGGTACATGCTGTCAGACGGTTCTTGGAGTTGGGTTTCTATCTGGATCTTTATACACCATGTAACATCCCCTTTGTTGGAGGTACATTGAAGCACCTCATGTTATTGTCTTGGCCTACAGAGCAAGTTGCACTGCGGAAGAGCTGGTACCATTGCAGGCTCAGGAACTGCTGACCACAAGAAGATACCTCTGCCTAGATGCAGATGTAATCATACCCAGGGTACACACTGGAAAGTGAGGAAGGGCAGGCTGTGTACATATTCCTAGGTGTGGCATGTTTGTTACTAGGAACAAGTTGCCATATCACAAATGCAAACTTGCACACAAGGTTTGTGGAAGACTTTCATGGCAATTATGATTAACGGCATGGGTAGATACAGACATTGTGGTTTCACTTAGATTTATCCAGGATACACAAATGATCATAACTTGCAAGTAGGTTAGAAGTCATTGTTTAGATCTTTATAGGAGTATATAGTTTTAAACTTATTAACTTGTTCAAACTTCCTTCTTTAGGGTTTCAAAGGACTGTGGCTATTGCAGACTCAAACTACAACTGGTTTTATGGTCCAGAAAGCCAGTTAGTGTTCCTGGATAAATTTGTCATGCGGAATGGCAGCGGAAACTGGCTGGCTGACCAAATCAGAAGGAACCGTGTGGTGGAAGGCCCAGGAACTGCATCCAAAGGGCAACGCTGGTGCACTCTGCACACGGAGTTTCTCTGGTATGACGTGGTGGGCTTTAAGAGAAATTGTACCTGGAATACTATTCATGCTGCATACTAACTTTTTTGTATTTAAGAAGGAAAAGCCTTTTACAGTCCCTTCCCATATCACCTATGTATGTGCAGCTTCAATACAGTTTATATCAGTGTTTGAACCTCTGCTCAAAACATTTCTTTACATTTAAGATCTAATTGCTGTGCATAGTTCTTGGTTCGTTTATACTAGAGATATCCTAGGCTTGTACTTTTTCATAGGTGAGCATGATTTGATTGTACATCATTTTTTAAAATCATGTAAGAAAAAGACCCACAAAACTTAGACCAAACTGTTCTGATTAGCATATTGAAAAGAAAAAGTAGTGAAATACTTATTTTGTTTTGGTGAGTGGAGCATTATAATCTAATAGCAAAGCTGTTCCTAAACTTTGAAGAATGTTAGAAGTTTTTGACAACTTCACTTTGATAACAAAAGCACTATGTAATTTTTTTGCTGTAATCTTTTAAGCCCAGAAGCTTGAATCTCCTTTGAAAGTATTGCCAAATATATTGTTGGCATCCAATAAGCTGAAAATCAAAATTATAGGGAACTAGTTAATTATTAATCCTTGGTGTCTTTTTGAGATATTAAAATTTATAGCCAGCTCCAAAATGAGTTTTTATAGTTTTTTTTCAGTTTTTTCAAAGTTTAAAAAGTTAGAAAAATATTAGTAAAGTAGTAACTGTCTGTGGTTTAACTAGCCTTTCAAAAACTATTTTCACAAAAGAATTATGTATATTAACCTACTTTTCAGGGATATGGAGGAACTACATAATAGTGTTTTCACTTACTCATAAGTAAAAAACCAGACTATAATGCTGACTAGGAGTCAGGTTAATGCTAAGTCTAAGTGTAGTTAAAAATCAAGTGTACAAAACCAACCAAAGCAAAGTGAAGGATGACTAGTTCAGTTTCTGTCTGTATTTTTTAAATCTCATTAGTGATACCAATATTATATAGGACCTCAGTAGAAATACGATTTCTGATATCCTGAACCCGAGACTCTGGAACAGCAGATAAAATGGCTAAAGTCAAACCCCAGTAGGAATAACTAAACCATGGGTGGTTGACTCAGTAGGCAAAAAACTCTCTGCTTTTGAGCAGCAAATCATATGATAGTTCAAGGCAGTTACTCCAAATTAAAAATAAATAATCATTTCTATTTTTATTTTTTGGAGATTTTCTGACTTTAAAAACCTATGCTCTTAGTGTAAATTTTAAATTATTATTATATTATGCTATCATTAAACATGTACCATAAAATATTACCTAAGAAGCTTGACATAATCTGCAAAACAAAGCAAAATCTTTGGATCTGGCCTCAGCAGTGGTAGCTACAATTGTAAACCCTCCGAGATTAGATAGTTTTCTGGAATTCCACCTGTTTATATTCTTTGGTGAGCAGTTGGCAATTATATCTAATGTATGAAGTTCTGCTCTGTTTTAATGTATGGGTTTTTACAGGAAGAACTGATTTTAAATCAAACATTCAATAGTATTATCAGTTCTGATGGAATAATTCTTCATTATAACCCAAGGCTTGTTAGAGTCCAGATCCTAGCATGAAGTTTCCTAGAACAGGAGCCTTTCAACGAGAAATAGAGATGAAATGGTTAAGTGTGTGAGCCCCAGAAATTTGAGTGGCATCTCTGAAATTGTCAAGTAAAGAAGGTCCATGCAGAGATTAGCAGCAAAAGTCAGCTCAGTGTCAGACCCAAGGATCACAGTTGTAAAGATCCACCCCTTTCTGGTCACCACTGGTTTTCTCTGTGCACGCCAAATACTGATGTGTTTTCAGAAATACCAATAATACTGATAATACTGTCTACCTCACCATGGTTCTGGGTAGCATTTGTGTGTTGTTTCTTCCAGCTTTATCATGTAGCATCACAGTTCTGGCAAGTTATTTCCACTTCCATCAGAAAACCATTTAACTTTTAAAAATTAACCCCTATAGGTATGATGCCAGCCTGAAATCAGTTCCTCCTCCAGATTTTGGCACCCCTACATTGCATTATTTCGAAGACTGGGGTGTTGTGACTTATGGAAGTGCACTACCTGCAGAAATCAATCGATCTTTCCTTTCCTTCAAGTCAGGGAAACTTGGGGGACGTGCAATATATGATATTGTGCACAAAAACAAATACAAAGATTGGATCAAAGGATGGAGGAATTTTAATGCAGGGCATGAACATCCTGACCAGAACTCTTTTACTTTTGCTCCCAATGGTGTACCTTTCATTACTGAGGCTCTCTATGGGCCAAAGTACACCTTTTTCAACAACGTTTTGATGTTTTCTCCAGCGGTGTCAAAGAGCTGCTTTTCTCCCTGGGAAGGTCAGGTCACAGAAGACTGCTCATCCAAATGGTCTAAATACAAGCATGACCTGGCAGCTAGCTGTCAGGGGAGAGTGGTTGCCGCAGTGGAGAAAGATGGGGTGGTGTTCATCAAAGGAGAAGCTGTACAAGCTTATAACCCCCAGCTGAAGCTGAAGAACATTCAGAGGAGTCTGATCCTCCTCCACCCACAGCTTCTCCTCCTTGTGGACCAGATACACCTGGGAGAGGAGAGCCCCCTCGAGACAGCAGCGAGTTTCTTCCACAATGTGGATGTTCCCTTTGAGGAAACAGTGGTAGATGGGGTTCATGGGGCTTTCATCAGGCAGCGAGATGGTCTGTATAAAATGTACTGGATGGACGATACTGGCTACAGTGAAAAAGCAACCTTTGCCTCAATGACATACCCTCGGGGCTATCCCTACAATGGGACAAACTATGTGAATGTTACCATGCACCTCCGCCGGCCCATCACTAGGGCAGCTTACCTCTTCATAGGGCCATCTGTGGATGTGCAGAGCTTTAGCATCCATGGAGACTGGCAGCGACTGGATGTGTTTATAGCCACCAGTGAGCATGCCTACGCAATTTACCTGTGGACAGGTGAAACCACGGGACAGTCTACCTTTGCACAGGTCATTGCAGATCACCAGAAAATTGTGTTTGACCAGAGTTCTGCCATCAAGAGCACCTCTGTCCCTGAGGTGAAGGACTATGCTGCTGTTGTAGAACAGAACCTGCAGCATTTTAAGCCGGTGTTCCAGCTGCTGGAAAAACAGATCCTATCCCGAGTCCGGAACACAGCGAGCTTTAGGGAGACTGCTGAGCGCCTGCTAAGATTTTCAGATAAGAGACAGACTGAGGAGGCCATTGACAGGATTTTTGCCATATCGCAGCAACAGCAGCAGCAGCAAAGCAAGTCAAAGAAAAGCCGAAGGGGAAGCAAACACTATAAATTTGTAGATGCTGTCCCTGATATTTTTGCACAGATTGAAGTCAATGAGAAAAAAATTCGACAAAAAGCTCAGATTTTGGCACGGAAAGAACTACCCATAGATGAAGATGAGGAAATGAAAGACCTTTTAGATTTTGCAGATGTAACATACGAAAAGCATAAAAATGGAGGCTTGATTAAAGGTCGGTTTGGACAGGCACGGATAGTGACAACTACTCACAGCAGAGCCTTATCACTGTCTGCTTCATATACCCGACTGTTCTTAATTCTGAACATTGTGATTTTCTTTGTCATGTTGGCAATGCAACTGACTTACTTCCAGAGAGCCCAGAGCTTACATGGCCAAAGATGCCTTTACATAGTCCTTCTGCTCGACAGCTGCATCTTACTGTGGCTGTACTCCTCCTGCTCCCAGTCGCAGTGTTAGCACTGAAGCTATGAGTTGCTTGATCATTTTATGATCACAGGAGTCTATGCAAATAAAAAAATCGTTGCTCCAGTTCCTAAATTTTTTTTCTCAGATTCATTTTAACAAATTAAGGGATGACATTTTTGCATAAGAAAGAAAGGTCGTGGAGAAATTAGAATTGGAGCAAGCAAAGAATGTATCAAAGGAATGAGAGAAACTTGATTGTCCCCTGGTATTTCTTGAAGTGTCTGGCTTTTCCAATTTAGCAATCCTTGTAGTACTACTTTTAGAAGGAACAAAATGTCTGGTTTTTTAAATAATACTTTTTCTTAAAAGAAACAAAAAAAGATCTAGATAAAACTGGGTTTTATTATCATTAATTTAATGCTACTAGTAATTTCCAGATACTATATTTTCAAAAAGACTGAAGTACACAGTTGTAAGAAATGTAGACTTAAAGAATGAATGACAAGATTTGTTATTACAGGACCTGGATGATTATTCAATAATGTAATAAAATGATGGTAGAAGATCATTTAAAACTTCTTTGTTTTCAGTAGCAAATGAATATACAAATGAATATTTGCTTGATGATGTTTGCCACTGCAAGCATATAGTTGGTTGGTTTAATGTATTCATTGGTTTTTCAATAAGCAAGACAATTATAAATGGAAAACTGTTACAGATCCAGTGACTAAACTCTTCAAAATAAAATATTTTATATCCTGAATTTCACTACCAAAGAATATGGGAGATCTAATCTGGATATGATTTTTTTTTAATAAAAAACTTTCTTCAGGTTTATTTTGTTAAACAAATAGAGCATAATTTTTTTTAGTGTTCTGTTGTATTCAAAATGTAACACCTTCTCCAAAATCTTATTTTTCTCTAAAATCTTTGAAGCGAGATCATTGTTTAGACATGCATTCATTAAACTTTTATAAAGTAGTGTTTGGTTGAAAAGAAGTAATTTCTCTACTCTTTTACCTTTTTATTATTTAAACATTTTAAACATCCATTTTTTTAAAAGCCAACTTCTAATATTTAAGTCATGCCAAACTTTTTTAAAACCTGAGTTTTCAGTTTTCAGTCCTTGGGAGGTAACAGCAGCACAGAACACTGAACATGAAGCCCACATCTATGATTAAGCATAAGAAACTGAGATGCTTAAAAGCAACTGAGAGAATAAAATTATCTCACATTTAGGAGGTTGGGTCTGACATTGCTGTCCTTTGAAAATAGAAAATGTACTTAACCTACGTTTTAGAGACATATTCATTCATTCACAGATTTAATGTTGGAACTACCAGTGTGTAATTAAAAACAAGAACTCAGACAAATACCTGTGAGCAGCTTTTTGCAGTTCTAATTTTGAGTCTTTTTACTTTAAAAAGCACAAGTTTGACATTTAACTCTACTTCACTTATTCTTGGAATCTAGAGAATGACTTCTGAGGAAGTTCCCCCCCC
>PVLD010013567.1:0-36924 GCA_004027595.1 Dinomys branickii | reverse complement strand
GTGAATGATCAAATGGGCCATCATCTGTGTAACTGAGTAACAAAGGTGAAGGTAACATTATGTAGGACAGCATCCAGAGCTAATTCCCTTCTATGTTCTCTATAATTCTGTATTTCCTCAATTGTTGTTTGTATTAACAGAAGTGAAGATAACTATATTATACAGCATCCAGTGCAAATTCCCTACTATCTTCTCTATAATTTGGTATTTCTTTTAATGTTTTTGTGTTAACTAATGTGAAGATAACTATGTAATACAACATCCAGTGCTAATTCCCTACTATATTCTGTATAGCTGTATTTTCTGTGTTGTTTATGGCTTTTCTGGTTCGTATGTCTCCATTTTGTCTTTAAAATAAAATTTAAAAAAAAACAGAGGAGGAGGATAGTCAAGAAAACATGGGAATCTAGCAGGACCTTGGGAGAATTTTCCCAAGTAGTAAATTATGTCAGTCAGAACTACCTTATCTTTAGGTTGGTATGTATGGTAGGAGTGTGGAGCCTACAACTGCAGTCTCCTTGTAAAATGGGGGTTGGAGCCAGACATCGTCAGCTGTGGCCTTGTCCTTTGAGGCATCAGTGCTTCACAGGCCAATACAGGTAACCAGTGACACAGAGGTTTGCTTACTGAGTCCACTGTCCATCTCCAGATGGCTAAGTTTCAAATAACTCACAAATAAACACAGAAAGCCAATTATTTAATGTTAAATCCTGCTCAGAGCTGCTTTGTAGTGGTCTCTGTCATATGGCATTTTTGTTATAGCATCCTGAATGAACTGAGTTCTACCTGTTACAGCAAGCTAACTGTATTAACCTCCCATATAGCCGTGAACCTTGGCCCTGGGAGGTGCTTGGCCCAGAGAGATCCTAGATCGTTCAGCATTGTCACCTATGAGCTCTGTAAACACCAAAACTCTCATCTCTCGAACTGTGGCTGGGTGGATGTGGTGTGGTCCCAGGTGGACTAGAGAGCCCAGATGCTGAAGTACCTAAAATAACGTATCACTGGTGTAAAGTGTTGTAAAACTCCAGTTATTGTTCAACTGACTATTGCTAGGCTTTTGCAGTTGCCCAGGAAACACCTTTTGAGCTCACAGCACTGTGCAACCCAGAAAGCTAGGCTGGGCCAGCACATCCAGTTTCACAGAGAACACAGGACCGTGTGGTATGGGTGTGGGGACACAGGCAGGCAATGTGGTAGGCATGGTTGGTTATTCGGTTCACCTTTCAGGCACGCTTGCACATGCGCATCACACTGTAGCATCTCAGAGCACACAGATTCCTGAAAAGGACCAGCAGGGAGAGCACTGCACGAATGTAGGCCAATCTCTACTTCTAATGAGGCCCCTGTGTTGCCCAGTGAGTCTTTTAAGAGTCACATGGATGGTGAGCAGACCTCTGTGAAGTTACAGGTGCCAGAGGCACAAGTAAGAAAGGAAAGAGTATTTGATAATTCTGTAAAATAAGTCGTCTTTCTAAAACATTGATAAAGAGCTCACATGACTGGTTTATTTTATAAAATGTGCTAGAGCTTACGAAAACATTTTCCAGCCCGTTCACACCATTACCACGTTGAGCACCCTGGCTACGAATAATAATAACAATAACGGCCATCTTAATGAGGCCTAGCAGAGTTTAAAGTCTCTGTCTACGTCTGCTCAGCTATTGACAATGCTGATGATAGCCTTACCTTATAAATACGAAGCTAGGCCCAGAGAAGTTGCAGAATGTGGCCAGAGACACACAGCCAGCAACCATTACGGGCTGTTGCATAAGCAACAGATGAAGCAATGTTACACTGCTTGAAATGTAATCATTTGGAGTATTCAAGATGCCAAATTATAATCATTTAAAAATCACTTTATAAGCATAATTATATCAAAATTACTAAAAAGCGCTGTAAATTTTTTTTACCTGTAATCTTATAAAACAAAATAGCAAGCAATTTTTTTATCAAAGTAGAGTATCTTCACTGAAGACAGAGGGACTTCCTGCTTAGAAGTCACCACAATTGTTTGTAATGCTGCAGGTTGCCACCTCACAGTCTGCAGAGAACATCGCGCACCATCAGAGTGGCACCAGATGCTGCCTTTTGTTTTTAGTTCACCCTGCTCCAAAACTGAGTCAGTTTGCCCTTCATAAACATAAAATCAAATTATTCACTCCTACATAACTGGGTATTTATTTGCTCTTATAAATGTTTGTGGCTTTTTAGGTGGTTGAAGTGCATGAAGTCAGTGAAATCAACAGTGCTTTCAACCAGGTGACTAGTGCTCAGTGTAAGATATACCTACTTTCTCTCCTTAAGAAGACAAAATTTGGCGGGAGTAATTTTTTTTGTGTGTGTGGTACTGGGGGTCGAACTCAGGACCTTGTACTTGCGAGGCAGACACTTACTCCACTGAGCTATATCCCCAGCCCAGCAAGAGTAATTTTTAACAGATGATACAGAGATATAAAAAGAGTCTAAAAAGTATTTCCAGTGGACACATTCAGAGAACCTGTCATCTGTCACGTGCATTGCTCTCTTTAACAGCGCTGCTATGAAAGGAAATAAAGAGCTACAGGTTGGGCTTTTGCTTTTGTTGTTCTCCCTATTTGGAAAGATTTTTTTAAATGCCCTTTTTATGGCTTTTCTCACTTTTTTGTAGGTTTTGTAAATCATGATTAGAGGTTGTACCTCTTTTTTCAATTGACACATAGTGGTTGTACATTTATATGGGGTAAAGTGTGATTTTACAGAGTATGTGTACAATGTATAATAACCAAATCAGGGTGATTAATGTTTCCATCACATCAATATTTATCATGATTTCTTTGGGTTGGGAATAGACGAAGTCCTCTTACAGTTTTTTTTGAAATATACATTAAAATGTTACAGCTGTAGCTACCTTACTTTGCTATCGCATACTCGAACGTAACTGTAGTTTGGTACCGAGTGTCCATCCTCTCTGTTCTCCCTCCTGGCCCTGATTCTACTTTTTCCTTCTATGAGTGAACTGGTAATCTTCCACTCGTGAGTGAGGACCCAAGGCGTTTGGCCTACTTCATTTAACATGGTACCCTGCAGTCTCATCTGTGTTTCCACAAATGGCAAGGTCTCATTCTTTTTTATGGCCAAATAATTGCTTCCTTTAAAAGCTAGAACTGCCTATTGCTAGAATTAAAAGGGGTGCTGAAGATGGTCCAGTCTAGCTTTCCCATTTTACAGTTGCTTTGGGGCAGTTTAGGACATTACCCAAATCACATTGCCTGCTTTGATTTTTCGTTGCTTGTTACACTAACCCTAGGTGTGTGGGGTAGAGTGACAGAAAAACAGAACAAACACAAGCCATGTGAAATGATCTGCCATCACTCTGACTGCTGGATTTTTCTTTCCCAAAATAATTTCAAATAAATTATGAACTTAAACACTTGAATTGTATCCTTTTATTTCATTAAACTTAAAACGGCTAATATTTTGTTTCCTTAACATCTGCTTCATTTTGATTCCTGATTAGATCAGTAGTCGAAGGTTTGGTGCTCCAGGAGTACAGCAGCTCATTAAAGAATAGTGAATTGGCAGCGCCCTCTAGCACATTTCTTAGGACAGAGGGAAGGGGACATAAAAAAAGAATTAAGATGTGTCAGGCACATGTACCAAATTCCACAATGAAAATAGTCATTAAGTATCACAAACATTTACTAATTTAAAAAAACCTTTTGTGAAATTTAAGCGAAGTTAAAATATTCTTGATACTGCCCAAGACTCGTCATTGTATCTTATTTTACTTCTCACAAAGATTGTGCAACCTAGATTGAGACGGCTCTGTAAGCAGTAAATGTCGCGTGCGACTCGGTGGTAAGTGCGACTCGGGTTGGAGACGAGGGTTCTGGGTAGAGAATGACCCCTGAGCGCTGCGGCGAGGAAAAGAGGTCGTGAGGAGACCGAAGCCTAGACAGGATCGCTGCAAAAGGCTCGTTCAGAACCATTACACTTATTTATTTTTAAACTGCTAATTCTCGGGGTGCGTGGGTCACTTCAGTAAGGAGGTCACACAGGACTGAGTTCAACCGAGACAGCGATTTGCCGGGGAAGAGCTGAGTAATGCCATTCAGGGCAGCAAGGAAAGCAGTGAAGGTGAGGTGTTCGGGACAAAGTGGAAGGAAAGGGCTCAGGGGTGCTAAAAACGGCGTGCACGTATGAAGTGAGGCGAAGGTGTCTGGAGCAGGGCTGGGCAGAGCTTGAGGGACCCTGTGTGCTGTGGAGCTCGCCCTCCGCACCGCGAACGCGCCTTCCACTGGGAATCAGTGTAGCGTGTTGCTTTCTCTTGCCTGCCTCATACCCCGTGCAGTATAATCCAGAGTCAGAAAAAAATACTAAAGTATTCAATAGAGAGCACACTTATAAAGAAAAACGTGAAACCTTTCCAGTGGTTAGAAATACAAGACGGCCTGCGCGCCCTCCCCCTGCTCAGGGGAGCCTGCGAGCCTTCCTCTTCGCTGCCTCACTCTCCTTCCCAGCCTGCTCACTCTTGCACACACCCTCACAAGTTTAGTTTGTGCTGCTTCTGTTTACAAATGGATTAACACCCAGTATGTTCTTTGTGTTCATTTTCATTGCTCAACATTCTAAAGATTGGTCACTGCCAATAATTGTTGCTGTAGCAATATTTATTTATTGATGTTGCTGTATTCTGTTTAACATTTACAGCTTATATTGTCTGCTGTTGTTGGATGTTTGTTCTTTGATGTCCTTACCATATCTTGTGTCTATTACCAGTTATTTTCTTGACCAGTTTTTTTACCAGCTATTATGAACTGTACTTCTATTAACTTTTGTGGGCTGGGGATATAGCTCAGTGGAATAAGCGCTTGCCTAGCAAGCGCAGGGTCCTGAGTTCGATCCCCAGTACCGGAAAAAAAAAAAACAAAACAAAACAAAAAAACAGATACACTTCTTAAAAAGGGCTGGGGATATAGCTCAGTGGAATAAGCGCTTGCCTAGCAAGCGCAGGGTCCTGAGTTCGATCCCCAGTACCGCAAAAAAAAAAAAAAAAGTAACTTTTGTGCTGTGTATATTGCTCATGTGTACATAACAATGCCTTGGGTATACTCAGACTCATTTGTTAAAAGGGCTGTTTTTGTAGCAGTTTTAGGTTTACAGAAAAATTTAGAGGAAAGTAGAGATCTCCTGTATATTCCCTGTACTCTGCAGTGCATGACCTCCCATTGTTCATATGCCCCCAGAAAGGTACAGTAGTTACAACTGATTAACCTAAATAGACCTGGGTTCTGACAAATGTACAAAGGAATGTGTTCAGCATCGTAGTATCATACAGAGTTTCTCCTTTTCTCTCCTCTCTCCCTCTGTCTCTCTTTCTCCCTAGTGTGTTTGCATGCTGAGGACTGAACCAGGCCTCAACAGCTCAGGTAGTCACTCTTCCATCAAGCTCTATTTTCGGCCTGTCATGCAGTACATGCACTGCCCTAGATGTTTTTCCATGCTCTGGTGTTCTTCCTTTCTCCCTGTCTCCCTTGGCAACCATGGATCACTTTACTGTCTCCAGACTTTTGTCTTTCTCCGAATGCTATACAGTTGGAATCATGTAGTATATAACCCTTTCATGTTGCCTTTTTCTCTTAGTAATATGCAGTTAAGTTTCTTTATGTCTTTTCATGTCTTCATAGCACAATTCTTTTTAAAGATGAGTAATAGTACATTGTCTGGATATACCACATCTATTTATCTATTTGCTTACTGATGACTATCTTGGTTCCTTCTAAGTTTGCGCAATTATGAATAAAGCTGCTATAAGTATCCTTACAATGTTTTTATGTGGACTTAAGCTTCGGAGTTACCTAGGCGTGCACTCACAGGATCATAAAGTATGATTATTTTAGTTTTGTAAGAAACTACCAAATGGTCTTCCATATCAGCCACCCCATTTTGTACTTTTATCAGCAATGACCCATAATCACTTTTCAGGAAGTTGATTCTGATAGCACTGTATGGTGAGAGACTGTAATGAAGTGAGACAGTAAAGACCTGGTCCCCATGTGGAGATGCCCAAACTGAGGAACAGTCCTGAGGCAGAACTAAACAGCACAGAAAATGGAGTGGCTCCTACTACTGACCCTAAGTTTTCTAGCTTGAAAAACTACCATTCTTAACTGACATTATAATTCTGGGGAAAAAAAAATAAGTTTGAAAGTAAAAGGAGTTCTGTTTTGTGTTTAAGGTTACTGCTGGAGGAGCTGAGGATGTTGTTGTCAAAGCCATAGGAAAGGAGAACAAGGATAAGTTGCCAACATTTTTGAGTATTTATTATGTGCCAGTCACTATTATAAGAATATTACAGATATTCTTATAATATTATAAGAATACTTATACTTATTTAGTCTTCACCACAACCCAGTCAAGCAGAGGACCTTGTTTTCATTTTACAGATGAGAGAACTGAGGCACAGACAGGTCAATTTGCCTGCCAAGTTCACGTCTTTAGTTAGTGGTGGAACCAAGAGATTATCCAAGGGGTGAATGTGAGAAGGACTGACTTAGTAAATACCAGCACTCATGGCTGGGAGGAGGCAGGAAAGCCTGGGAAGAAGACTTGGATGAATAGCCACAGAACTAGGAGGAGACCCAAGGGAACATTAATTAGTAGCCAAACTAGGATTAGTTCGTTAAGGCAAGAACAGCAGGTGCCTGTTACCATGGGAGAAGGGCAGGTAGAGTGCCAAAGTAGAGTTACAAATAGTCAAGCTGTGAGTCTTATTGTTCAGGCTCAGTTCACTGCTTCCCAGAAAGGAAGTAAAACCTCTGTAGTGAATTTAAAAATAAAACAAAAAAATAATTATTGCCCTTTCATTGCTTTCAGCAACTAAAGTAAAAAATAAATATTCTTAAGTATTCAGTTATGTGTGGGCATGGGAAGATGGTGGAGAAGAGAGAGAGGCAGTGGAAAAGACAACTGTGCTACGTAAACAGTGAGAAGCCACTGACTGGACAGGAAAGAGGGTAGGAGGAAGTCGGGAGCCTCCCTGTGCTGCCCTCACCTGCGGCTCCACCATCTGCCTCCTCAGCTTTATGATTAATGAAGGTGGGTAGGAGTAGGTGTGCAGGTGACTCGAACTGCACCTGGAACCTTCCCCAAGGCTCCAACTTCCTCCTGGTGTTGCCATCTCTCTCTGGGCACACTGTCTACTGCTTCTCACAAGGCTGGCAACTGCAAGATGCCTTCCTGCTGTTTTGAACTGTGAGAAGCACTGACTTAGTAAATACCAGCACTCAAGACAGGCATGACCCCTGCAAAATGACTTGAGTTCTGAGTCAGATAAAATAGGCATACTGCTGCCTTCAGTAAAGGAAGAGAAAATTCAAGTCATCATTCACTCACTCATTCATTCATTCATTCATTCATTCATCATTTCACTCATTATTTCCACAAATATTTATTCAACACCTGTAATAACCTAGATACTGTGATAGGGCCAGAGGTACAGGTAAATGGGATTAAATGGGATTAATCAAACGGATTTGCCCTCGTGGGGTTTATAACAAAACAACAGCAAATAAAAGATTATAAAACTGTCCCCTGTAATAAGGAAATAAATACATGATGAAAAAGAAAAAGGAGTGTGAGGGAGTACTATAGGAGTACTATAGTATTATTGGGAGTACTATATGAATTATATTCCCAGGAGGATCATACCATAATGGAGTCCTCATGAGCACTAATAAGAATAATGTTTCAGAAGTAGCTCACTGGAAGATATTTGCAGTGAACTTTCAGATTCAGAGAAACTTTTTTTCAACAGTTTTTTCTTGCTATCATTTCTGAGAAATGGTTTGTGGTTTCTGAAAGCCATTCCTGACATTGATAATGATAGTGTTGAGAAAAGAAGTACTATAAAGAAAACCAAACAGATTCTATAACCACTAGTTTTCCAGTGTGCTTAACATGAGAGTCACCCACTTATTTCTCCAACGCTGAAGAAAGTTGTGTCAGTGCTCACCAGAGAAACAGATTTAATATAAAATATATTAAATATATATGGGTCTACCAGGCAGGCTTAAATTGGCTACCTGCAGTCATGTGTGGAAGGAAGCATGCAAAAGGCCTCTCTGCATGCTTGAGATTCAAAAGATGCAGTCAAAGGTTGAAGGCCTGGAGCTCACTGTAGTGTCCCATGCAAGTCCACATCAGGAGGCTAAAGGGTCTGCACTGGAAGCCAGGAAACAACTTCCAAGGTGGAGGTGAAGACTGGAACAAATTTCACTATTTCTACAACCATTGTGCAGATGGTTTTATCCAAATCTTCCTTGGAACTGAACCCTAACGAAACTTTAGCCGCCCCCCCCCCATACATTTATTTATTCTCTCACATCTCAAAGTGGCTTGCATTTTCCTGGTTACCCTCTACAGTGTCCAAACCAGGGACGAAGTGGCTGTGGCAGTCTGGTTCCTTCAGATCCCATGGAAGTAACTAGTCTGTGTCAGAGCAATGCTGCCGTGGAAAACTGGAGGTGGAGAAAACGTGATCCCAAATAGTTGTGGTATTAAAGCTTCTGTTTTAACTCATGTTCTTTTTGAGCCACTGTACACCGCACTCTGTGCTAACCAACTTGGCGGTCGCGGAGTAAGAATTCTGACTGCACTGAGGGGTAAATGAGCAGTGTATCCAGTCTGCTCTGTGGGAGAGCAGGCAGAGCAGAGTGAACCAGGCAGCTGGTTCTATCCAGGTGCACCGCAGGACAGGGACCGGCTCCGAGGGAAGTACTGAAACGACTTGGTTCTGGGCTTTGTTGTAATTTGTCTTACGGAAGAAAAACTAAAAACCTGTCTTTGAATGTTTCCTGTAAGCGAGCAGCAAGTTTGCCGTGGGCTGAGAAACTAGGATCGTTGCGACAGAAGAACAGCTGGTGTTCCCCCGGTTTCCTCAGTGCCCGCTCCAGGTCAGCAAAGGCAAGCAAAGGCTCGCGCTCGTGGTCAGACTGGAGGAAAGAAAAGGAGAGCGAAGGCCGGGGAAGGGAAACCCCTCCTTCTTGGGAAACGAGAGGGCGGGGTCAAAGACACAGGGCCGTGGGCCGAGCTTCTGTCAGCCTCAGCACGTCCGGGAGACGTGAGAAAGTGAAAACCTCCGGTCTGAACAGCCCTCCTCCCTCTTTGAAAGCTGCTCAGAGGGAACAACCCCAGACCCCAAGCTACCAGATCCTTCCGCGAGTGGGGGGCAGGGCGCCGAAGAGGCAACGGCTTCAAGCCTGCCGGCGCCCCTGGTGCCTCGCCGCAGACAAATTCAAGGCAGCGCTGCAACTGCACCTCAGGCGCCACAGCGCCTCAGGCTGCTGACCCTGCTGGCGGCGGGCCGGGAGAGGACCTTAGCGGCCTCGTAGTCCAGGGCCTGGCAGCCGCAGCCCGGAATCGGTGCCGCGCGCGGCCTGCTCTTCCTGCTGCGCAACGCGCTGAGCGAGCCCTGGTGTGCGCGCGGCTGAGCATGGCCGCGGTGCTCGCGCCCCTCAACGGGGTGGCCGTGGCGCCGCTCGCGTCTCTTACGACAGCGGCCCGCGGAGCACGGTGCTTCGGCCTTGCCGCTGTCGGGACCGCGCACGCGCGTGCGCAGAGCAGCTGCCGCGGGTGCCCTTCAGCCCGGCGGCGCGGCCCGAGGCGCGGGACCTGGGACGGAGCTCAGGGCGCAGGCGCAGTAGGGCGCGGGCCGCGCGCACGGGAATTCACAGCTTTGCTCCAGACTGGCGACGCGGGGGACGTGGGGGGGAGGGGCGGAAATGGCTCTTGTTTCCAGTTAGCCTGGAGGCACGTGTTTAAATAGGACGGAAGAAAAGAAAGCAGGCGCCGCACCGAGTCTGGTACCGTTTGCGAAAGGTGGAGAGAGGCCACGCCGGCCTCGTCTGGTGTGGCTGTTTCCTCTCCCCAGCAAGCACTGGGGTCCTGGGAAAGTCGTCCTGTCCGGAGAAAGCAGGGTATAGTTACTGTGGACGGGTCCGGCCGGCCTGAGGCGCCAGCCGCAGCGCAGTGCAGTGCAGCTCGGGGTTCCGAGAGAGGGCGTCCCTCCGCCCGATTGGTGGCGGTTTCTGTCTGAGGGGCGGGCTTCTGCCTGGGCCCCTGAGTTAGGCCGCGGCTGACTCCACCCGAGCGGTTGCGCGGCGGGACTGGCCCTGCTGTCTTAAGGAGACAAGACTTACAGTGCTGCTTGTGTGACTTCATAACGATGAGTAGTTTAAAGTTTACTTGAGGATCTTTAAAGCTCTTATTTTAGGAGATGATCACATTGCTATTTTGTTTTGTTTTCCTAAGGTTCTGGGATGGGCCCTGATAGCTGTGATTATTTTCCTTCCGATTTGTACAACTATCACCTGATGTCTGTCACCGATTAGTTACCAGCGGCTGAAATTGTGGAAAAATCTACTTGGAAAAGGAGCATCAGATCCTTAGAAGTCAAGCCACAGAGCACACAACTGAATTGGCAAAAGAGAATATTAAATGTTTCTTTGAATGCGCCCCTCCAAAGGAGTACAGCACTCGTAGCATTAAAGACTGGAAGCAAATTTCGTCACTGTACACTTAAAATCCTAATGACCAGTGCTATAGGGTTCTGCACAAGTATGTGAATAAAAAAGAATAACAGCATCAGATCTGTTGGAGATGCCGTGATTCTTGTGCTTGACTTTTTAGATTCCTCTGGTATCAGCAGTGCTCCAGAGTTGTGATTACACAAATAGGAAAAAAAGTTCTTTTAAATGATGCTTCATTTGAAAAAATGGGTAGTATGACTGCCTTTCATCTAAATTGTGGGACTTCATTTGTGAAACAAATCTAAAGCTTAACTTCTTTATTATATTTTTTAACAAACAAACAAAACCAAAGAAAAATGATGCCTGCAAAGTGACAAACTAGACTAGAAGTCTTCTATCCCTACTGGGGCATACTCAAATAACAAAACTTTTAGTCTTTATAATGGTACTTTCAAATAAAAGACCTTAATATGCAAATAGTAGAAGCACAATTGAACTTTACACCTTTCTTGGAGAAGATCTGTTGTTAATTTCAACTTCACATTCTTGGGAACCACAGTTGATTAAGAACCTAAAAATTATCAACCTAACCCACTCTGTGCCATAATGGAAAACATATTGGACTACCAGTCAAGTTTGCTATAACTCTTCAAATATTACATTTTATGGGCCTAATATGTTACTATACAAAAACTAATCATGAAAAGGAAGGTATTTTTTTTAAATACAAAAACTGAGAAGTAGTTTAGGAAAGCCATAGATAACAACTTTTGATTTTAGTTTGTAAGATTGGAGGAAGCATTTTAACACTGTGGTAAATTTTAAATATTCTGAAAGAACAGTATTATGGGCTCCCCTCATTCAGTCTGTACGCAGCCTCAGTACAGTATGGAAGTCACATAAACCCTTGCTATACAAATAAACTGCAAATCATGATCTGATAGGGATTAAAGAAGGGGAAGGAAGTGGGGAAATGAGTGAGAAACTGAAATCTTTTGCATAGGAAGCAAAACCAAAGGCTCTGAAGTGAGAAGAATCTGAGCAAGATGGGTCCTTAGAGGCCGCTGGATAGACGACAGGACAGCTAATACTGTGCCTTAAAACCATGTGAAGAGCTTTGTTTTCATCCCGTAGATTTAGAGAGATCGACCTGCTTTTTCTTTTTTTTTTAAGCATAAATGGAAAGACAAGAAACAGGTAAAGTGGAGCTAGTGAGACTAAGCGGGAAGCCACTGTAGGGGGAATAGGTGGGGGCAAACTTGACGGGGTTGGCGAAGATCTCATGGGACAGTGAATTCTGTACATGGACATGACAGGATTTTCAGGTGGCAAGAATGTGAGGAATTAGAGCAGTCCTGCCTAGAGATAGAATTCTGTCTGTCACCTGATAAAGCCAGGCTTTGGGGGGAACGCTTGTCTTCCTTTGGCTTGTCATTCCTGCCCATTCCCGCAATGTGTAAGATTGCTTTCTGCACTTTTAAAAATGAGACACCTAAACTTGAAACTGTAACACAGCTGAGCATAGATCCTGTTTAGCCTTCTTCCTCTTTTGGCAGATCTGTGTGCCTGCTTCTCTTGCCCCTTTTTTTGCATGAGGCCATTAAAAGGAACTTGTTGGCAGGGCTGAATATCCTGTTGTTGAGTTATGTTTAACAAGAAAAACGGCAGAAAAAACTGCACAGTTGTTCCCATTCCCTAAAAAATTGTTTTGAAGAATCACATCCTGTCTACTGTCACTTGTGCCTTTTTAATTTCAGCTTCCAGTATTTTTTGTGTGTATTCTTGGCTTTCAGAGCCTTTGTTCTGACCTACTAGTAATATATACATCTTCATAGTCTCATATTCTCTTTGTTGGTTTACGGTACACTTCTTCCTGCAGTCTTTAGTAATTATTGTGAAAATACAAATACTTAAAATTTAAAAATTACAATAGAAAACTGTGAAATGAAAAGTAAAATGACCTCATTCCTTTGCAATATGTGTTTCCCAGAGGTCTGTATTTGGAAAAATATCACAATAAGTTGGGACCAGGTAATAAAGGGACAAACTGCAAGTGCCTGGGTGAGCTAAAGAGAAAGGCCTTTAAACAGATAAGACCGGAAATTGGAGCACAGTGGACAGAGGCCCAACTGAAACACAAATAAAAAAGAACTAATATAATCTGCTGATGATGGAAAAACTAACAACAGTAGCAGCTACATATCCTAGTTTCCATGTACCCATCACATTCAAAAACAGTACCTGTTGACATCCGCCAATGACAACTGCTCCTTTCACATGCCAGAAATACAAATAAGCCCCTAGGCTGAGGTGCTTCCTCAGGTACCCTCCCTGGGACCTCTTGACTAGCAAGAGCTTTTCTTTTTTCTAATAAACCATACCGGGTTCATTCTCCGCTGTCACTCTGTCAGCTTCATTCTCCACTGTCTTCAGGACGAGAGCCCAGAGGGAGAAAATTGGTTACAAAATGTTGTATAATGTTTCATACAAAATATTAAAAAAATCCATGAACAGCTCCATGTCAGTGTGTAACTGTTTACATTGTTAAGAAATCACTACATAGAATTCAGTAGGTTATGATCCCTTTTTTGTCAACAAGTGCAGACCTACACACACCTACACATGCACATTTGTGAAGTGTATACAGATGAGCAACACATTTCTAAATGTGTTCACTTCTGGAGTCTAACTGGTGCATGGATCTTTTCTTCAAAATCATGTGCACTTTTGATCTTTGGGAGCAATGAATAATGAATATTAAGTATGTAATTTGAAAAGATTAAAAGGAGCCCTTACACTACTATGGAGATTTATAGTCAAGAAAGCACTTTTGCATTTGACTTCATTTTCTTGAGTTTGTATGCTGCCCTTGAAACATACCACTCATATTTCAGAGTACGAAATCCAAAGGCAGAGAGGTTACATTACTAATCTGAGGTCACGTGGTGCACTAAGACAAAACTAAAGCTAGTGGGTTGTTCTTTTTTAACTTATGTGGTTAAATATGACCGCATCACTGTTTTTATTATTGGGCCATACTTTTTCCTTAGACTGTGTGCCTTTGTGAGCAAGCAGAAGTGATACAGATGTTCTCACTAACTCCAAGTATATCACATTTCATTTTGAATCTTGGCAGCTGTGATAGCTAAGATCACTATGAATAAGCACAGTGTGACCAAAGACACAGGCAGGGTTGTTTTGTGGTGGGAAAGTGGTCAATGCTACTTGGCACAGCACGCCAACCCTTGGGACCTGCACTCAAACAAACTATAGAGTGGGCTGTTTCAAGAAGAATTTCTATACTTTGTGTGTATTTGCTGGTTTAGCAAATAATTTTTCAGAATTACTCTCAGCTTTATGCTGTTCTGAAATTTTAATATTTGCTGAACAATAAAAATATTGTTATAAGGGACAATTCTATGTTGTACTGAGTACTGGTAAGATAATTCCATTTAGAGGGTCTAAAATTAAGCACGGGAGCTGGGGATATAGCTCAGTGGAATAAGCGCCTGCCTAGCAAGCGCAGGGTCCTGAGTTCAATCCCCAGTACCGCCAAAAATATAAATAAATAAATAAATAAATAAATAAAATTAAGCACGGTCTCCTTGCTCCGTCTAAAGCCATGGCCAGAAATATTAATGCTGTATTAACTGATTAAAGGTGAAAGTCCTGAGGGCAGCACCCAAAAATAAAATTAACAATGTACCCAAATGTCTGCAGCTGAAAATATCTTGGAACTCACCAATATGTGGAACTCCCAGTGAGTTCCTGCTGTGTGTCAAATCCTGGAGTGCCTGGAGAGCTAAGCCTTGGGATCTAATTTTTAGCTCTGCCTCTTTTTTGCTTACTTATGAAATATCTGTTGTGAGTGGCAGTATAGATTGTGGAACTGATAATCTCATGTTCTTACCCAATGAGAGAGACCTGAACAAGAAAGGGGTGTATCCTGTGAAATGCTTCGCTATAAGGAACAAAAATATTAAGAAGTTCCAAATGAAAGAAAAAGTCTATAAGATCAGATAATTTATTGTCATTTCAAGAATTGTGGGGTATCCAACCCAGAGAAGAATACAGGAAACATCTATATACAATTGAAAAATAATTACAAGGCAGACCCCTGTGAAAGCGCCACAGAAAGGAAAGAAAGAAGTTAGCAGCACTCAAAAGCCCTGCCCCACACACCTCTGCAAAATTCCAGCTCTCTCTTCTAGATGTGGAACGTGATAATCCCTTTACTCTGATTTGTAGTTGTACAACCCGTGCATGCATTTCCAGATTATTAATGTTTACTTTTGCATGTTTTTTTGTCCTCTAAGAATGCTTTGTGATCTGTTTGTTTTCATTTGAGAGATCCACACATACATTGTCTAGAACAATTTGTTTTAGCTGCAGTATTTCTCTGTGTGAAAATTATCCCAAATGAGTCATCTATTTAACCACTGACTTGGGTTATTACCAGCTCCTGGCTCTGGTGAGCTACCCATAAAGTGAACGTTCACTCTGGCACACATGTGCAAGTGTTTTTTCGGCATGTGTTCCAAGGGATAGATAGTTGCACAGAGCATGCGCCTTCTAGTTTGTTAGATAATTGCTAAACTTCTGTCACAGTGGTTGACCGATTTACATCGGAGCTCTCACTTTTTTTGCTTCTGCAATCCTTGATATTTCTAATTGTTTGCTTTTTGTCAGCCTAGTGGGTGTTAATGTAGTAATACCTCTTATTCTGATTTTAATTGGCACTTCCCTAGTCATCAAAGGCTTTAGACCTCTTTCCATATATTTACTAATAACTGGATATTCCATGAGATTCCCTATTCAAGCCTTTTGTCTCTGCTTAATATTTTCATTGTATATCTTTTTCCTCTGGGCTCGTGATGTTTCATTTGTTTAAACTAACAAGTATTTGAAGGCCTGCTGTGTCCTGGGCAAGTTCTTCTCACTTGGTGCACATCAGTGAACCTACAAAAAAGGTGCTGTGCTCACGACACTCATGACCCTTTGCACTGCAACTGGGAGTGAGAAAGTAAGGTTACGGCAAGCCGTCAACACGTGAATACTTGGACCTGTGAAGAAGGGAAGTACACTCTTGAAAAAAAAGGAGACCACACTAACGAACACTGGAAGTGTTGGACAGAGGACAGCTGTTGCCCTCACTGACAAGTGACCTCTGAGCAGAGCCTGGAAGGGGTGAAATGTTAGTCAGTGTGTCCCAACAATTGCAAGTTAGGAGACAAAGGTGGTCCACAATGCCAGAGAGGTGAACTATGTGGAGGGGAGAGGTCATGTGAGGCCTTTGGGCCATTATAAAGACTTTGGCTTTTATTGTAAATGAAATGAATGATCATTTTACAGATTCCCAACAATGCCTAAGTCAACTGATGACTGGGTCAGTCCGTTTGACATTCAGGGTAGTTCGCAGAAGGCAAGAACATGATTAACAGAGGAAGTGATACAGTCCTTCCAGACTAGGGTGGCTCTTGTCCTGGATCTGCAAAAATTATGCTTAGTTAAGCACAAGAGTTCTGGGCTTGGTGAATAAGAAAAACATCTGCCGCTGTTGTGTAGAGTTTTTTTGTTTTTTGTTTTTTGTTTTGGCGGTACTGGGGATCGAACTCAGGACCCTGCGCTTGCTAGGCAGGCACTTATTACTGAGCTATATCCCCAGCCCCTGTGTAGAGTTTTGGAAAGTGGTAGCTTTCACAAAATTTGTGGATTTATGAAACAGGAATTAAAAAAACTACTTGACAGGGATATAACTCAGCAACATGAGCGTCTGCCTGGCAAGCACAAAGTCCTGAGTTTGATTCCTGGTACCAAAAAAACCCCAACAACAACAAAAAAAGAAGCAAAAACTGTGAATTGGTCAAATTGTAAGCATATAAGTGTAATTCATAAAATTAAAGTTATTACTGACTAGTCAGCATTCAGAAGTGTGAGACTACCACAGATTGGTTAAATAACCAGAAATGAGAATGTCACCACACCACTAAATGGAACTTTAGAACTTGGATTTTTTTGTCCTTCAGAGACAAGCATTTTCCTCAGGCCTAGGGCCCAGATAGCCTCCCTCACCTCCCCTCAGCCCACATGAACGGACAGAATATGCAGATGCTGACACCAGGAAGCCTAGGGCCCAGCTTCCCTTCCAGGAGGCAGGGGACAGTGAGTTGAAGATGGATGAAAAGGATAAAGCAGGTGTGGAGAGCTGTATTGTCTCTCTATGCTCCCCTCCCCTGTGTTCCTTACTATAAAGGACCGTTGCCCGCCTGTACAAGGTGAGAGAGTAATTTGAGGCAGATGGGCTCTTCCACTTCCTTGCAGCTAGATTTGAATAAAGCCTTTTTACCAAAATAAATGATTTGGTCAGTGGCAAGCAAATGAACCTGAGCACATGAACCTAAGTGACTGGTAAAAAAAATTATTATTGAACAATAAATTATTATTATTTCAGAATCAGTCACCGGAGTGAAGTTGTTGTTGGTCGGTGGTGACAGGTTTCAATTTTGTTCCATTGTTTGCTATTTAAAGCTTGATGTATGGCTTTTCCTATTGTTCAAATTCTTTTCTTGAAGCTGGGTGTAGTGGCACATGCCTGTAATCCTAGCACTTGGGAGGCTGAGGCAGGAGGATCGTTGCGAGTTTGAGACCAGCTTGGGCTACAAAGTGAGCTCAAGGCCAGCCTGAAGTGCACGGTGAAACCCTGTCTCAAAAAGACCAAGAAAAAAAAAAAACCAAAAAGCAAATTCTTTTCTTGAATTTTGAAGCGGGGAACTTGGTCTGTTCATGTAAGTCAAAACCCTGCATCTCATTTTGTTTTCCGGTATGCCCAGTGCTGAGGATAGCTCTTGGCTGACTAAACAGACCTGAAATCCCTTTGCCTGTCATTCAAAGACTTTGAAACTACCTTCTCTCTCCACTGAGTCCTACTATCTGTCCTTATTTTTCCAGTGTTTGGTAGTATGTGATCTCTGATTTAATCAGGTCTCCTAAGCATTCTACCATACCCATTTCTACCAGCTCAAAGCAGACCAGGAGCAGCCACATGTCCTCACTCCGCTGATTCTATTTTCTCTCATGATTCCTGTCCCAGATCTGGAGTGACTTTATCTTTACTGACAAGCTAATAGTGGGTAACTGTGTCGTGGAAGCTAGCTAAGATATACAATTTGGGACTAACGACAAAAGCTTCTGTATTATTAATCACAGCAGAGCAAATAGTGTGAGCACCAACTTTGCATTAGTTTCCCTTGCCGGTACGATCTATGGGGATGACATGAAAGGCTGAGGGTCACTCACACTCATAGGGTAGACTGGACTACTGGAGAGAACACTGGACTTGGGAAGCGATCATATTCTAGTAAGCAGAAAAATCTGCTTGTGGTCTGAGGAGACCTTTCTTCATCTCTGAAGGTTGCTTGCCACAAACAACCTGAGCAATGGCCTGGATAAAAAGTAGTCAAAACTTTGAGTGATGACAGATATGTGAAAATCACAGTGTTTTCCATCTTCAAGGCTCACTTCAAATCTCCAGATATTCCCCAACAGCAGCGATCCTGACCCCAGTGATCGTTTCCAACTTGTTTGATCATATGCCACACTGTATCATAGCAGAGCTATGCTTTATCTTCCCAGAATGATTTCATGCGTACTGAACATTTAAAAAATTATTTTGTGACTCCCACAAAACTGACAAAAACAAGTAAGAAAAATTAAATTACAGACATTTTATTAAGTAAAATTTGAAAAAACCAATAGAAATTAGTAGTATAATATTTTTCCTTCTTTTTCCCCTCCCCTTCTTCATCCCAGTTGCTCCTTCCTATTTTAGCAGTTTCTTTCTCTTCACAGTATCTATGGTACCCTTCAGATTTTGTTCACTCTTTCGGGCTTTTATAGTAGGGAGGCAATGCGATGTTTACACATGTGAGTCTGATTTTTTTTCACTTATGAGTATAGTCTCTAGTTGCATCTATATAGCTGAGTACTCCACTGTATAAAAATATCACATCTTTCTTATCCATTCCTCAGTTGATGTCCATCTGAGTTGTTTCCAAGATTTAGCTATGACAAATTGCACTGCTATAAACATGGATGCACATATCTCGCTGTGGTATGATGTTTTCAGTTCTTCTGGAAAAATACCCAGGAGGTGAATAGCTGGGTTGAATAGTACCTCTAATCTGAGTTTACTGAGGAATCTTCAGACTGATTTCCACAATGGTTTCACCAATCTACACTTCCACAAGCAGTGGAGAAGAGTTCCTTTTTCCCCACAGCCCTTTCAGCATTTGTTATTGGTTAAATTCTTGATGATAGCCATTCTTTCTGGGGTAAGATGGAATCTCAGTGTTGTTTTAATTTATATTTCTTAAATGACCAATGATGTTGGACTTTTTTCATGTATTTATTTACTATTTTTATTTATCAGAGAAGTGTGTATTCATCTCCAATGCCCATTTTTGTATTAGGTCTTTGAATTTTGGGGCCTGATTTTTTTAATTGTTCATATGTTCTAGATAGGAGTCCTTTGTCTCAGGGACAGTTGGCTAAAATTTTTTCCCAGCTCATGAGTTTTCTTTTCACCCTGTTCATGATTTCTTTTGATGTGAAAAACTTTTCAATAAGATGAACTAAGATAATTATACTTCTATTTTCTATTGGTTCATTGAAAGGAACAGTTAATGTGTAATTTTTTGATCAATTTTACATTTCTGTATCTGGTTATCTGAACCACCACTTTGAAGATAACATTATGTAATATAATAATCATTGTTAATATCCTATCACCTTGTTTTGAAAATCTGTATCATTTTTATTGTTTTTTATGCTTTTTTATGTATTTTTTTGTTATTTTGGTTTGTTCTCTTTTCTCTTTAAAATGAAAAGCAAAATTTATATGTATATACAAGGATAGCTGGGATAGGTGTATTGCTGATGTCTGTGGTTTATTGAAAGGAACAGTTAATGCTAAAATTTTTCTTGTTTCTTGACCAATTTTGCATGCTTGTATCTGGTAGTTAGAATGACCGATTTGAAGACAAAAGTGTGCAGTATAAGAAACATTGTTGAATTCCTACCATCTTATATGGTGAAGCTCTGTATCATTTCCAGTTTTTTTAAATTATTACTTATTATTGTCTTTGGTTGTTTGATCAATCTGGCCTTCTTACATCTGGTGGAATGAGCAACTTCATTGAAGATAACAGTATATAGTGTGGAAATCATTGTTGATTCCTATTATTTTGTTTTGAGGTCATGTATTGTTTTTGTTGTTCCAGTGTTGTTTTTGTTTTTGACTTCATTGTTGTTGTTTTGTTAGTTTTTTTCTTTTAAAATAAAAAATGCTTGCAAAGAAAAAGAAAAAATTTGAAGTGTCACAAATACTTCTTGAAAGTTTAAGATACTAAGTATATCATCATAGATTCAGCAATCAGATACTGTAATTTAGTAGAAACACCATCAGTGCTAGAGTTGAAAACCACATGTTCATAAATCAGGTTATTTCTTATGTTTGTTGGCCTCTGGTCTATGATAATCTATTTGTTACAGGCAGATTATGGCATAAGAAACACAATTATAGCAACAGACTTACTACCTTTGTTACATATTAAAAAGAGAAAAGTTCAAAAGAGGTAAGTTTTAAAAATGTTCATAGTGTGCCTGAAAACAATGTAAGGTTTAATGATATTCCAAAGACCACTGTTTGGGAAACTACATTTCAGATAATGAGAGGCAGAGTAACACTGTTTGGTTTACTTCATGCCCTTCTTAGATTACATAGTATAAACCTAAAATGGCAATGAATAAACTCAAATTTAAGACATGGTAAAGTTGTGGGACAACCTATTTCAGTGGCCAAGCAAGTAGACAGGGATACATTAAACCCTAGTTATTTCTTGGAGACTAGCTCTGCATGTGCCTAGGCATCTTTAAAGATACTTAGTAGCACTGAGAGAAAGAGCAGTGCATAAAATCAACCCCAGGTGTTTTTCTTCTTAAAAATCAAAACAACCATAACTCTTCTCTGGACTTCCTACTCTGCTCAAGATTTCCTGATAAGACAACTGTTCCTGTTCAATTCAGATGCAATTTAAAAGGACTCAATTGAACAAGGTCACAGTTTTTAACTTAAATCTGTTTGCCACTGCTCATACTAGCAGAATTTTCACAACCTTTCCAGGGCTGTAAGGACACTTATTCCTGCTAGAAGCTGCCTAATTTCCTTGCAGATGTATGGTAGAGCTTGCTTTTTAAAATAGTAATTTCATTGTTTGTAAGTCTAAACTTTTTTTCTAGGTCCTTTATATTCACTCCAATTTGAGAACTAACAATTTACACTTACTACAAATAATGCTTGGTTATATGATTATTGTCCATGAAAGACAATCAAGAGATACTTCGGGTTAAAATTGTCGATTTAACAGTACATAAGCAGCCACAATAGAAATTATAAGCTGTGTTTTTTTAATGGCAAAAAACAACCAGAAAAAAACTGGGGAAGAAGCATAGCTTTTGGGAGTTGGAAAGCAGATGATAAGTAACAATGACCTATCAAACCTGAGAAATTTGAAATCCAAGTCATAAATAGAGATATAGAGCAACATTATTCCTACCGTGGAATCTGCAAAATGCTCTGCAATTAGCTGTACCAGGCACTTCTGGAGAGGGAGTAAAGGTGTAGTTAAGAGCATTGGCTGGGAGCTTAAGAAGAATTATTCCTCAGTTCTCTGTCCCCACCTCCCTAAACTGAGAACTACATCTCCACACTTTAAGAGAGTTTAATCTTTAGATACGATTTTTTCAAAAACATCTCTAAACCAAGGAACACTAGTAATAGTTGTAAGCAAAGATATTGCATGAACAAATAGAATAAGTTAAAATAGATATACTGAGTTTTTACTTCTCCACCCTTTTCCTCCAATCTGGTTTCAAGAATGTCAGCACTATTAGGCCTCTATTTTCCAGGCAGTATGTCAGAAGAGCCATTTCTATCTCTGAATTGAACTACCTCCAAAACTGGACTAGCTCCAAAGAAGAGATGTCAATAAAATGACATATTCTGAGAATCACATTTATATTCTTCAATTTATGTTAAAGGTCATAGAAGTGAAAACTCAGTCTATATTTACACACCTCACCAAAATTTATATGGTATACTATACAGGTGGACAGCCAAGGATATCCAGAGATTTGAGAAAAATATGAAAAGCAGTGCTACAAAACCTACATTAGTGATTTTAGAGACACAAGAAGAGGCATTATATTTAGAAATTAGGAAAGAATGGTATAAGGACATTTACAGGACAATAGAATTCTTAAAAATTAATGAGATGGTAGCAGGAATTTAGAATGCACTAGAAGGTTTGGGAGGAAAACTTGGGGAGCTCTCTTAGGAGATAAAAAATGAAGTGTTGGGATTGGCCAACATGGCTCACGAGGAGTCACATCTGAGAGACTCAAAGAAGATCAACTAAAAACATAGGTAACTGATGAAGGGAAATGACGTACATCCTGGTACAAAAAAATCAATTTGAAGAAGAGACTTGTAGTTCAAATGGAACATAGGCATAGGAGTTTAAAAGAGGAGAAGCAGGCAATAGGACTGGCCGGCAAGGCCTCCACCCTCACTCCTGTGAGAACAGCCTAGACTTCCCAAATAACTGGAGGGTCCCAAGCAGCAGGGTAGCACCTAGCCTCACAGAATTGACTGCAGATATGCAGACCCTTTGTCTCATGTCCCCTCTCCACATACAGAGAAGGCTGCAGCCTGGCAGCATTTTCACTGGCATACACCACAGGGGAGTGGTCAGGGATGGGAGCGGGTCACTCCTCATCTGCTGATCTCAGTCTCTGAGGGAATAAAAAGTGATTACTGCTTGTGTTGGGAGTCTTTGGTATTGGGCTCAGGGTGCACCCACACCAAGCAGGACACTGACTTGGCATACAAAGCTAGTACTGGTCTGGTTTGAGTCTCCAACTCCCCTTCCTCTGGCTTGTTTGAGCCTACACCCAGATCTCATTGCCCTGCTCCAATCTTAGACCTACCAGTGACTGTCTGACATTGAATACCAGTCCTGGACAGCTGGACTTACCTGGGGTGCTCTAATCTATGTGAATCTCCTCGTGGTACCTTTACACTGTGGCAGTGCCCATCAGCACCAGGCACACCACCTCTACCTTGGGCACATGGGAATCTTCACCCTGCATTTTTCCAGCATCCTGGGCACAGTGCCTGTCTGGCACAAAAGGCCAGTCCTCTGCCTGGTTAGTAGCAAGGATTAAGAATCTGCCTGCTTTGTTTAGTACTCTAGATGCCCATGAGACACTACCCAGTCCCCTGTGCCCTCACTGGAACTGCTGGAATCTCCCCTCATTAGTTGGTGGTCCTGGATCTACTCTGGACATTCTGGGGTGACAGAATCCTCCACTTGGTGTTTGAAGTTGGTCCTACAAACACTGGTAACTAGTGTTGGTCCCCAAAAGTCCTCAAAAGCCAAGACCCCTCACCTTCCCTTTTCTGACACCACAGCTCGAACAGGTGCCACAAAGGGAATTACAGAAGGAGGTCCCCTGGCCTGAGTAACTGTCATATGAACTCACAGACTAAGAGGGCCAGAGAGGAATGTGACTTATATGATTAAAGACTATGGGCCCTGTAAGAAAACACTCTTCTGGAAACACACAGGAACTTTTTTCTTTTTCTCTATTCATGTAACCCAATTTTGTTTTGTTTTGGTTTGGTTTTTGTTCTTTTACTTGTATGTTTTGATTGTTTTACCTTTTTTTCCTTTTTTTGGTAGAGGTTGGAGTTTTACCATTCACTCTCTTGTATGCCCCCTTTTTAAGATTACTATGGCTTATTTGTTTGAATAGGTCCTGCTTTCACAATTTCTCTTTCTCTCCCTTCTTTTCCTCACTTCCTTTCCTTCAACTTGTTCCCTTAGTGTTCTTTTCTTATTTTCTTTTCCTTTAGTTTAAGCACCACTCCCTGTTATTTATCCTTTTCCTACCTGGTCTTCAGTGTTACTATTATCTAATACTACTTGTTTTCCTTTGCTTCCTAACAGGATCTTTATATCAGTCCTACCATATCTGCACTTCTTCCATTGCTTTGTTTTTTATAATTTTTCTTTTCTCTCTTACCATCATGCATCCATGCCAGTACCACTTACTGTTATGAATCTGTGGGTAATTAACTATAACTTACTATGGCTGAATATTGCTCTGTGGTGAAAGGGAGGTAGAATTGCTCTTCTGAGTGCATATGTACTGTGTTTAATTTTGTGATTTATCTTAGATTTTCTTTTATAACTACAGATCTTGTATCTATGGTTAGAGGTGCAAAATACTAGTTATTACAATTTGTCACTATCCACTTTGTGCTTGATGCCATTATTATCATTGATTGTATTACTTTAGCCAAGGTGACATAGTTGTTGTGATCAATTGATCTTTCTTATATGCCAATACCTAGATTTTCTGGAGGTCGTAAGCAAAGAACTGGGTATGAAGCCAAACAGGCTGCAACCTTTCATAACTTAAACAAAAGAGGTAAGATCCTGGAACAGACTCAAAGGTCAAAACCCAGCTACACCTAGAAGCTATCTCTAAAGAGTATTCATTGCCTAATGAGAGCTAGATACTAGTAAAAAGAAGCAATTTACTAGTAAATAAGCAATTTACAAGCCCAACACAGAAAACAAGAAAACATACAAACAAAATGCACCCCTAAGTCCCCAACTCTCCCAAAGCATTGAGGTCAAAGAAAGTAAAAGCCACCCAGCTGAATTTTCTGGAATGGTATCAGTGGCATTAATTGCCAGACTCTTAACAAATTCAAAGCAGAAATCATAACACAGATAGTCACATAAAAATGACAATAATAATGAAGGGCATGATTAGTGAGTCTAGAGTAGATACAGGTTTAAAAAATAGAGGAACTTGGGAAAGACATGGAAACCATGAATGTCCAACACAGAAAAGAACTGGATTCCATAAAATAGCCTCAAATAGAAATCCAGGAGATTAAAAATAATACTGAAAGTATACACAGAAAAATCAACCAAGCAAACACAGAGTATTAAAACTAGAAGACAGAGTTGTGGTTGGTGATTATCAAACAGAAGATTTCTTTAAAAATGGCAAGGGACCACGACAAAATCCATCTAACAGCCACTAGACAATGCAAAGTAGACAAATATAAGATTAATTAGAATCAATGAAAAATCAGGAAATATTACAAAGGACATAAAAAAATCTTTTCACAGAAGTAATAGCAGAAAACTTCCCAAGCTTGGAAAAGGAATTTGACATACAGATACTTGAGGCATATAGAAGTCCAAATACTCATGATCAGAAATAAAACTATATCAAGTCATATAAATAGTCCAGATTCCAGAAACTCAACACAAGAATAGAATATTAAAAGCTGTGTGAGAAAAGAAATAAAGGAAAACTCATCAAAATCATAGCTGACTTCTCAACACAAACTCTTAAGTCAAGGAGAACTTGGCATGAAGTATTTTAAGCCCTAAAACAATCTTCAATTCAGATTGATGTACCCCACAAAATTATCTTTCAAAGTTGATGGAGAAGTGAGACACTTCCATGATAAAAAAAAACACCTGAAGAAATTCATGACCACCAAACCAGCCCTCCAAAAAGTTTTGAATGATGTTCTAGAAAAAGGCAACAAAGACAACAATTATAACAATCTCAAAAGAATCAATTTTCCAGGCAAAGCGAACAACTGAATAGAAAGGAAAGAAAAGGAAGCAACAATGGGAAAATAATATAACATTAAAGATAAGTAAAAACCTGTCACCATAAATGTGAATGGTCTCAATTCACCAATCAAAATAAACGTAATTGCAGAATGGATCAAGAAACCAAATTCAACAATATGCTCCATACAAGAAACACATTTACCTCAAAAAGGAATTCATAGGCTTAAAGTAAAAGGATGGAAAACAATATTCCATGCAACTAGAACCTGGAAAAAAGCCATAGTACCTATCTAATGGCAGAAGTAGTGAAGTTCAACATAAGACTGATCACAAGAGACAAAAAAAGGTCATTACATACTTGTGAAGGGAACAATTCAAGAGGGAAAGACAAGAATCTTAAATACATATGCACCAAATACTGGCACATCTGAACATATAAAACAAACACTAATGGATATGAAAAATCAGATACACACTAATACGAATGTAATAGAGGACCTTACTGCCCCACTGTCACAAATACACAGAGCAAAGAGACAAAACACCAACAAATAGATATCAAGGCTGAGCCAAGCCTTTGAAAAAGTGGGCTTGCTAGATATATACAGTGTTCTAATCAACAATATAATTCTTCTCAGCACCACATGAAACTTTCTCCAAAATAGACCACATATGAGCTCATAGAATATGCTTAAATAAATGCAAAAGAAATGAAATTATGCCAGACATATTATCAGAACTAAGGCAAGGAAATTGAAAATAAATGGCAAAGGAAACTATAAAACTATATAAACATGGAAATTAAATAATGCTCTCTTAAATAACCCGTAGATCACAGATGAAATTAAAGAAACTAGATATTTTCTACATTAAAAGATAACGCCAATACAATATACTGGAACTTATGAGACACAGTGAAAGCAGTCCTATGAGGGAAGATTTTAAGCAGTGAATTCCCACATCAAGAAGATTGAACACAAATAAATAACCTAACATTGAATCTCAAACTTTTAGAAAAAGAAGAGCAAGCTAAACTCAAAACATGTATGAGGGAGGAAATTATAAAAATCAGAGCAGAGCGCCAGGTGTGGTGGCACAAGCCTTAATCTCAGCACTTGGGAGGCTGAGGAAGGAGGATCCTTGCAAGTTCGAGACCAGCCTGGGCTACAAAGTGAGCTCAAAGCCAGGCTGAACTACATAGTGAGACCCTGTCTCTCAACAAACAAACAAACAAACAAACAAACAAACAAATCAGGGCAGAAATTAATGCAGTTGAGACTAAGAAAAAAATAACCAGTGAATTGAAGAATTGGCTCACTGAAAGACAGATTAAAATAGACGAGCCCTTGGCCAACCTTATCAAAAAAGAAAATATATTCGAATCCATGCAATAAGGAATAAGAAGAATAAAATCACAATTGATTTTGTAAAAATCCAGGAGGTCATCAATACCTACTTTGAGAAACTATAATAAGATAGAAAACTCAGAAGAAATGGACAGATTCCTAGACACAAATGCATTACCAAAGCTGACTCAAGAGGCTGTGGCCCCGTGTGTTTCCACATTGTGCTCCACTATGCACCCAGTCAAAGACTGACTTCTGTCACACATATTTATTGCATCATTTTCTAAAAATGTATATATATTGAGAATATATTATGTGACTTCTCTGGTTTTTTAACTAAGGAGAATTATTTTGAGAGCAATGCATTTTCTATTCCTATATTTAGCTGTGTAGAAACCCATTGCCTGGGTTACTACAGTTTGTTTATTCCTTCAGCAATTCATTGATGTTTACATTTAGTTTTTAATTATTCAAGACAAATCTGTGATCTTGTAAAGTCTGTATGATCACATAGAAGACTGGATGAACAGAATCATAAGATATTTAAGTGTTAACTCAAATAAATTGCCAAAATGCTTTTTGCAGTAATTGTACCACTAGCAAGGTTAAAGGATGCTCATTCCTACACTTCCTCATCAAGACCTGTGCAATCAGACTGTAATTTTACCTTCTCAAAAGGAAAAGGGTAGTATTTCTTTGTAGACTGCATTTCCACTTAACTGGTAATTGATTATGGTAAAAATGTTATGTGGTTATTTCAAATCTAGATGTGTTCCATGCTGAAATATCTTTTCAAATCCTGTTGCCTCTGCTTTCAATTTTTTTTTATTTTAAAGAGAAAAAATGACAAAATAACAACAACAAAGACAAAACCAAAGCACAAAAACAATAAAAGTGATACAGGATTTCAAAATGAGATGATAGAAATTAACAATGGTTGTTATATTACATATTGTTATTTTCAGTGGAGTTGCTCAGATTACCAGATGTAAGAATCCAAGATTGATCAAACAATTAAAGAGAATAAAAAGTAGTTAAAACATTAGAAATGATACTGAGCTTCACTAAATAAAATAGTAGGAATTCAACAATGATTATTACATTGCATATTGTCTTCAAAATAGTTACTCAGATTACCAGATATAAGCATGCAAAGTTGGACAAGAAAAAAATGTAAGCATTAACGGTTCCTTTCAATAAACTAGTAGACATCAGCAGTACAATTATCTCAGGTATCCTCTTATATACATATATATTTTTCCCTCCCTTCTTTCTTTTCTCTTTTTGCTCATCCAAGTTGTTCCTTCCCTTTGAGAAATTTCTTTCTCCTTTACAATATCTATTGCACCTTTTGAGTTGTATTTATATTTTCAGGTTCTTACACTAGAGAGACAATATGATGTTTACACGTGATTCTCATTTGTTTCACTTATGAGTATGGTCTCTAGTTGCATCCATTTGCCTATAAAAGTCTCAAGTTTATCTTTTTCATAGCTGAGTAATACTCCATTGTATAAAAACACCATATCTTTTTTATCCATTCTTCAGCTGGTGGGCATTTGGGTTGTTTCCAAGATTTAGCTATTACAAATTGTGCTGCTATTCACATGGGTGCACATATATCACTGTGGTATAATGTTTTTAATTTTTCTGGAAAAATACCCAGAAGTTAAGTGGGTCTTCTAAAATCCTAGTTTTATGAGGAATCTCCACACTGATTTCCACAGTGGTTTCACCAATCTACATTCCCACTAGTAGTGGAAAAGTGATGTTTTTCCACACAGCCCCTCTAGCATTTGATCTTGGTTGATTTCTTGATGATAGCCATTCATTATGGGGTGAGATGAAATGTCAGTGTTATTTTGAGTTGCATTTCTCAGATGACAAATGATGCTGAAAATTTTTTCATATATTTATTTCCCATTTATATTTCTTCATCTGAGAAGTGTGTATTCATCTCCAATGCCCATCTTTGAATTTTGGGGGCCTGATTTTTATAATTCTTTATATATTCTAGATAGAAGCCCTTTGTCTGAGGACAGCTGGCTAAAATTTTTTCCCAGTTGCTAGGTATTCTTTTTACTCTGTTGGTGATTTATTTTGATGTGCAAAAACTTTTCAATGAGATGAGATCCCAGTTGTTGATTCTTTGAAGTGTTTCCCTTGCAGTTTGCTTTTTGTTGATAAACTCTCTGCCACCCCTATGTCTTTAAGATTTCTACCTATTTCTCCTCTAGTAGTTTAGTGTTTCTGCTTTAATATTTATATCTTTGATAATATTTATATCTTTGATAAATATTCCACAGATATTTATATCAAAGATCTGTGGAATATTTATATCTTTGATATAAATAAATATCCATTTTGATCCATTTTGACTTTAGTTTAGTGCATGCTGATAGATATGGGTCTAGTTTTAGTCCTTAGCATGTGGAAAGCCAGTTTTTCCAGCACCATTTATTAAAGAGGCTGTCCTTCTTCCATTGAACATGTTTGGCTCCTTTGTCAAAGATAAGGTGACTGAGTGTGTTTATAGCTGTGTCTGCATCTTCTAATCTGTTTCACTGATCCTCAACTGTTTTTCTGTAAGTACCATGCTGATTTTATCACAGTAGATTTGTAGCATAATTTCAAGGCAGGGATTCTGATGTCTCATGCTGTTTCTTTGTTGCCCAGGATTGCTTTTGCTATTTTGGGTCTCTTCTGGTTCCAGATGAATTTTGAGAATGCTTTCTCTAGAACTGTGAGGTATACTAAAGGTATTTTAATTGGAATTGCATTGAATATGCACAAAAATTTTGGGAGCCATTTTCACAGTGTCGATCCTTCTTATTGATTAGCAAGGAATATCTTTCCATTTTCTGAAATTCTCTTTGATCTCTTTTCAGAGTAGTGTATTTTCACTGTATAGATCTTTTGCTTCTTTTGTTAGATGGATTCCTAAGTATTTAATTTTTTCATATATTATTGTGAAAGGTGTGGTTTCCCTAATTTCTCTCTCAGTGAGTTTGTTTTTTGTGTACAAGAATGCAGTTGATTTTTGAGTGTTGACTTTGTGTCCAGCTACATTACTGAATTTAGTTACTAAATCTGTGAACCTCTTGGTGGAGTTTTTGGGGTCTTCTCTGTAGAGTAATATGTCATCTGCAAATAATAATAATTTCACCTCTTCTTTTCTTCTCCTTATTTCTTTTATTTCTCTCTCTTGTCTAATTGCTCTGGCTATTGTTTCCAGGACTACAATCAATAGGAGTGTTGACAGTGGACATCCTTGTCTGGTTGCTGATTTTAAAGTGAAAGCTTTCAATTTTTGTCCATTTAGAATAATCTCGGCTATTGGTTTGTCATAGATGGCTTTTATCAGAATGAGGTAAAGACTATCTGTTCCTATTTTCTGTAGACTTTTTATCATGAATGAGTGTTGGACTTTGTCAAAAGCTTTTTCTGCCTCTATGGGATGATCATGTGATTTTTGTCTTTCATTCTATTGATATGTTGTACTGCTTTAATTGATTTGCATATGTTGAACCATCCCTGCATTCTTGGGATGAATCTCACTTGGTCATGATGTATGATCTTCTCAGTGATTTGCTGAATTCTGTTCGCTAGTATTTTATTGAGAAGTTTTGCAACTATGTTTGTTAGGGAGATTGTCCTTTAGTTCTCTTTTTTGGTTGTATCTTTCTCTGGTTTTGCTATCAGGGTAATACTTGCTTTGAGGAATGAGTTAGGGAGAATTCCTTCCCTTTCAGAGTATGATTTTTGAAGTAGATATTAATGATCTTCTGTATTTCTGTAGGACCTGTAGTGATTTCATTCTTTTCATTTCTTATTGCATGAATTTGAGTTGTTTTTCTTTTTTAAAATAAGGTTGGCTAGGGGTTTATCAATTTTATTTATTTTTTCAAAGAATCAACTATTTGATTTATTAATTCTTTGCATTATTTTATTTTTCTCCATTGTATTAATTTCTGCTCTGTTCTTTATAATTTCCTGTCTTCTTTTTGGGCTTTGAGCTTGACTTACTCTTCTTTTTCTAGAAACTTGAGGCTGCTTATTTGTACTCATTCTATTTTCCTGATGTGTGAATTCATTGCTATAAATTTCCCTCTGAGTACCGATCATTGCATCCCACAGATTCCAGTATGTTGTATCTGCATCTTTAGTTGATTATAAATATTGTTCAATTTCTTCTTTTATTTCGTCTGTGACACTTTCTTTGTTAGTGTGTTATTTAATTGCTATGCATTTAGGCGGTTTATATGATTTCTTTTGTTAATAATTTCCAATTTTATCACACTCTGGTCTGATAATATGGATGGGATAATTTCAGTTCCTCTGCCTTTACTTGAGCATGTCCTATGTACAAGTATATGGTCTATTTTAGAGAACATCCCATATGCAGCTGAAAAGAATGTATATTATGGTGTTGGTGGTTTAACTCTCTGTAAAGGTCTACTAAGTTCATTTGCTCACAAGTTTGGTTCAGTTCTGTTATTTCTTTGTTGAATTTTTGTCTAGTTGATCTATCTCTTTATGACAACGGGGTTACAATTCTGTTATTGCTTATTTCATTTTTCATGTCTGTTAAAACTTGTAGAATTTTCCCTGTGGGACAGTGGGGGCCTGCAAGCAGAGTGAGTCTGCACCCAGTGAGCCCTCCATTCCTTCTCTGGGTCATGGGGCCTGCAAGTGAGTCCACACTATGTACTTCCTCCATTGTCTGGGGACATTGGGGCCTTTGAGAGGAGAGTAAAGACACATACCTTTGTCAAGTAGACTGACAGAAACCCTAAGACCTAAGACCCAGGAAAACAGCTGGGTCCCAGGTGCATGGGTGCACACATGCCCTTGGAGGGCAAAGTGACTGGCAAGACCAGCAGTGTGGAAGTGTCTGATGCAGCATCAAAGAGCCAGTGGTTGAACTCTGGAAAACCAGCAGAAGTCTAGTCCCAGGCCCCACATCTAGAGGCCAAGATCAGCTCCACACCCAAAACATTCCTGGGACAAAATACCAACACTATCACAGAACTGTAAGCACCAGAGGTATTTTGCTACTTTCATTCTCCCTTCTTTTTCTGATTGGATATTCCTCTCCTGTCTGATTGGATGCCATCTTATTTTCTTCTGTGTTCAATAGTTATTTTTCTATTTGGGATTTTTATTTCTTTTTTCTATTTTTCTCTCCTTTTTCTTTATTTTCCCCTGTGGTTCATTTTCATTCTCTTTCACTTTTCCCTTCCTTTCTCAATGTTTAGGTTTCTTATCTTTTTTCATTCTCTTCCATAGACCTAGTTTCTCTCTTTCCTCAACTGCTTCTTCAATTTAAACTTTCAAGTGAGTAAACATTGTCTCTGCCCTTTCTGACTAGTCCTTTGTATTCTGTTTTACTCTTTCCCTCCTGTGTCTTCCACTTTCCCCAAACTTGGATGATCATCCTTTAATTTCCAGCCCTGACTGTACACTATTTGAACTAACTCATCATTTTAGCCTATCCCCCAGCCATCTTAACTCCCCTGATCCCAACAGAAATGTAAAATCACCTGACTAAGGGGAAAATCACTGCATACACGTTCAAAGTATGTTATTTTGTTACATAATTTCAGAGTTTACTTCCAAAGTCAGAGGAAACAGGTTAATGGTTACCATAGTTTATCAGTAGTTAAGCTACACTTGAAACTATTATTACTAACTGCACTACTTTAGCTGGGATGTCATACATGTTATAAACAGTTTTTCTCCCTTGTATGATAACATTGTGACTGTATGAGTCCATAATCAGCACCATATCTTAGTACCAAAGGATTGGGAGCTGCGGTAAATAGTAATCTTATATCCTTTATGAATTGGGAAGCTAGCACTGGGATAGGTATAAGAAACCATCTAAATCTAGAAGACATCCAGGAAGAACAGACACTCTATAGGGAAACCTAAATACTAATAATAAAGCTATATATAATAAGAAACTCACAAGTATCAACATAGAAAACAAAGTATAAAAGAAAAAATATAATATGAAAAGACACAAAAGCAAACTGCAATCCAACACCCTTAGCTCACCCAGCACAAGCCCAGAACTCAAAGAGATAGATGACATTGGAACTCAAACATTGGAATTTTCTGAAATGACAGCAGCAGAAGAGAAAAAACAAGTGGACAAAGCTACGGAGAAAATAATCTCTCAGGTACAGAAACAAATGATGCTTAAAACCAAAGATATTAATTAGAAAAGACACAGATAAAAGAATAGATGAGCTTACAAAAATGATGGAAAGAAATAATGCCCAATAGAGGAAAGAAATGCAATCCATGAAACAGATCCAAAGAGAAATCCAAGAGATTAAAACCTCCATTGACAGTATACGCAACAAGTTGAATGAAAGAGAGGATAAGACTTCAGATCTTGAAGCAGAATTACAGACAGTGATAATGAAAAGAAAGATACCTTAAAATTAGCAAAAGATTATGAAAAATCAATCCAACAGTTATAAGATGAAACAAAGAAGAATAATATAAGATTGATTGGAGTCAATGACATAAAAAATTCTTCACAGAAATGACAGAAAAATTCCCAGGTGTGGATAAAGAATTTGACATAAAAATAAATGAAGAATTTACAATTGCAAACATTCCTCACCAAAATAAAACTACACTAAGACGTACAAAAATGTTCCAGAAATTTAGAACAAGAACAAAATATTAACAGCTGTTAGAGAAAAAAAATAGATCAACTCTAACGGAAAGCCCATCAGAATAATGGCAGATGTCTTAACACAGACCTTCAAGTCAAGAAGAGCTTAGAATGAAGTATTTCAAGTGCTGAAAGAAAACAACTTCCAGTGCAGATTGATGTACCCTGCAAAATTATCCTTCAAAAGTAGTGGATAAATAACATACTTCCATGACAAAGAACCACTGAAGAGATTTATGACCACCAAGCCAATGCTACAAAGAATACTAAAAGATTTTCTAGACAGAGGTAAAAGTGACCACAATTGCAAGAACAAGAACAGTAACAAACCACCAGGCAGTCAAGCAATTAAACAGAGGGGAAAAGCAGGGAACTAACAGCAGGAATATACCATGATCAAGATAAACGAATACATATCCATTATAACCATCAATGTAAATAGCCTCAATTCATCAATCAAAAGAAACAGACTGGCATAGTGGATCAAGAAATAAGATCCAACAGTATGCTATATACAAGAAACACAATTAAGGAAAAAAGAAATTCATCACTCAGAATCAAAAGATGAAAAACAATCTTCCATGAAACAAAAGCCCAGAAAAAAAGCAGGGGTAGCTATTCTTTTTGCAAACAATGTCAACTTCAAACCAAGAATGATCAAAAGGGATAAAGAAGGTCACTACATACTTGTTAGGGAGGAACTTTAAGATGAGGAGATAACAATCATAAATATATATTCACCAAATACAGCATAACCCAACTATATATGACAATTATTAACAGACATGAAAAATCAAATAAGTAATAACACAATTATAACAGGAGACCTCAATAACCATTGTCACAAAGAGATAGATCAACTAGACAAAACATTAGCAAAGAAATAACAGAACTGAAACAAACCTGTGAACAAGTGTACTTAATAGATGTTTTTAGATTGTTCCACCAAACATCATCAGAATACACAGTCTTCTCAGCTGCGCATGGAACATTCTCTAAAATAGATCATATAGTTGCCCACAGAACATGCTTGTGTAAATGCAAAGGCATTGAAATTATCCCAAGCATAATATCTTACCATAGTGCAACGAAATTAGAAATTAATGGCAAAAACTCCATAAATATGTAGAAATTAAATAATACCCTCCTAAATAGCCAATGAATCACAGACGAAATAAAGGAAGTAATTAAACAATATCTACAACAAATGAGAATGCAGACACAACATATTGGAACCTAGGGGACACAATGAAAGCAGTCCTTAGAGGGAAATTTATAGCAGTGAGTTCTCACATCAGGAAAACAGAACGAGCAGAAATAAACAATCTAATATTACACCTCAAGCTTCTAGAAAAAGAAGAGCAAGACAAATCCAAAGCCCAAAATAGACAGGAAATTATAAAGCTCAGGGCAGAAATTAACACGAGACTAAAAAAAAAAAAGCAAAGAATTAATGAATTAAAGAGTTGGTTCTTTGACAAAATAAATAAAATTCATAAACCCTAAGCCAACCTTATCCAAAAAAGGAAAGATAGGACTCAAATTCATGCACTGAGGAATGATAAGGGTGAAGTCACTACAGATTCTGTGGAAATTCAGATCAATAAGTACTTTAAAAATATTTACTCTCATAGGATGGAAAACACAGAAGAAATAGATTTCTTGATATGTAGGTATTACCAAAGCTGAATCAAGAACATATAAAAATTGTGAATACCCAATATCAGTTAATGAGATTGAAAATGGGATAACAAACAGTCAAGAAAAGTCCAGGTCCTGATGGATTCACTGCTGAATTCTACAAGGAATGTAGAGAAGATCTAATACAAATACTCTTTAAAATCTATAATGTTATTGAAAGGGAAGTAATACTCTCTAAATCTTTCCTGGAGGCAAATATTGTACTGATATAAAAGCGAAAGAAAGATACAACCAAAAAAGAGAACTAGTCTCCCTAATGAACATAGATGAAAAAAATCTACAATAAGATACTTGCAAACAGAGAGAACTAGTTCATTAGGCCAGTCTCCCTAATGAACATAGATGAAAAAAATCTACAATAAGATGCTTGCAAACAGAATTTAACAAATCATCAAGGTGACTGTGACCAAGTGGGATTTATCCCAGCAATGCAAGGATAATTCAGCATACACAAATCAATAAATGAAATACACCATATCAACAGGGCCAGAGACAAAAATCATACGACCATCTGAATTGATGCAGAAAAAGCTTTTGATAAAGTCCAGCACTCATCCATGATAAAAACCCTACAGAAAATTGGAATAGATGGTCTTTATCTCAGTCTGATAAAAGCCATCTATGACAAACCCATGGCCAAAATCATACCAAAAATGTACAAAAACTGAAAGCTTTCACTCTAAAATCAGGAACAACATAGGGATGCCCATGATTACCACTCCTTTTCAACATAATTTTGAAAACATTAGCCAAAGCAATTAGGCAAGAGAGAAATAAAATGAATAAGGATGGTGAAAGAAGAAATTAAGATATCATTATTTGCAGAGTACATGATACTCTACGTGAAAGACCTCAAAACTCCACGAAAAGTTTCCTAGAGTTAATAACCAAATTCAGTGGCATGGCTGGATACAAAGTCAATACTCAAAAATCAATGGCATTCTTGTACACAAACAAGAAACTTATTGAGGGAGAAATTAGGGAAATCACACCCTTCACAATAGCATACTCAAAAAATGAAATAATTAGGAATCAATCTTACAAAGGAGGTAAAAGTTTATATATTGAAAATTGCAGTACTCTGAAAAAGGAGATTGAAGAGAATAGAAAATGGATAGGAAGAGCCAACATAATGAAAACGGCCATACTTCCAAGATTGTTATACACATTTAATGTAATCTTGATCAAAATACCATTAGCATACCTTACAGAAGTAGAAAAAATACTGCCAAAATGCATCTGGGACCGGAGGGACCAAGAATAGCACAGGCAATCCTGGGCAACAAAGACAAGTCAGTAGACATCACAATCCCTGACTTGAAATTATACTACAAAGCTACTGTGATAAAATCAGCATGGTACTGGCAAAAAATAGATCTAAGAACCAGTGGAACACATTAGAAGATGTAGAAACAATTACAAACACATTCAACCACCATAACTTTGACAAAGGGGGTAAACATGCTCACTGGAAGAAAGATAGCCTCTTTAATAAGTGGTGCTAGGAAAGCTCTCTACATGCTGAAGACTAAAACTGGCCTCATGTCTATCACCATGCAATAAACTAAAGTTAAAATGGATCAAAGTTGTAAATATTAAAACAGAAACACTAAATCTACTGGAAGAGAAAGTAGGTTGAAATCTTGAAGACATAGGCCTATGCACAATCTTCATGAACAAAATCTGAACTGCATGGAAAACACTTCAAAGCATCAACAATTGGGATCTCATCCTATTAAAAAGCTTTTGTAAGCAGGGGTAGCTATTATGTTTGCAAACAATGTAAACTTCAAACCAAAAACAATCAAAAGAGATAAAGAAGGCCACTACATACTAGTTAGGGGAAAGCTACAAGAGGAAGAGGTAACGATCCTAAACATTTATGCACCTAATAATGGAGCACCTAACTTTACAAGTCAAATCTTGACAGACGTAAAAAATCAAATAAC